>VXBZ01010991.1:70021-113824 GCA_013399135.1 Heliornis fulica | reverse complement strand
GGGGAGGGATGGGGGGGGGGATGTCTGTCAGTTTGCTGAGGAAATCACTTACTTCTGCCCTTCTCCACATAGGAATGGGAACCCTACAAGGGAATCCAAAGGGAGGCACAGTCCCAGAAGGATGTGCTATCAGTAAAATACAACGCTTTGCACAACTTAAGAAATGTAGCAGACGTGCATTAAATCACATCCCTTGATGGGAAAGACATTTCTACCCTGGGTAAGATCACGTCTTTGGTCCTGCAGATTTACTGTTCGGCTGGGGGGGGGGGCACATGGAAAGTCCTGAGTATTCTGGTATGAGCTGTGCTGTGGAGGTGGGGAAGGCTTACACCTGCCTTGGGTGTAAGGACCACTGTCAGAGGGCAGTGTAACCTCTGACATGAGGAGTCCAGTTTGGGACTAAGGAGAGGCAGCTATTCAGAAACTGAGTCTGGAAACAGAAAGTTGATGAAAAACCCAGAAACCCATCTTAAAAAATCCTTTCCAGTTCCAGAGAAGTCTGAGGTCCTATGGGAACTCGGATCTTGTTATTTGATTGGATTGTGTTGCTGACTGCAGGTCCTACTGAAATGCCAGCAGCTGGTGTGCTGGCACATTACCAGAAGAACCAGTTGCAGTAACTTTCTGGCCAGCAGTAGGACATAGAGTACAGGGCACAGATGCAGAGGGTGCCACTGACAGAGGGCAAGACCTTACCTTGTGAGGATAAGATCTTGCTGTTTCATAGTAATGTACTGCAGTATAGAATTGTTCAAGTTATGATTTTGGCATGTCATGTCCCAGTCTTCCCTCTGGCTGAGGAAGAATGTGCCTGACAATGCAACATGTGAGAACTGGTGGGCTTTTTCCCTATGGGTACCATTGTGCAAAGTGAGGACCTGAGACTCTCACCAGGACCTTAATGGTCCACACAGCCCTGATGGGCTTCCTATGGCACTGCAGTGTCTATGCTGGAGATCTCTGAAGGTTAGGGCCCCTCACCGTTCAGGGTGGCTGGAGTCTTTATCAAAAATCTTTCCTCACAAAAAGAGTAAGAGAAAGTATAAGGGAGTGTTGCTCTGCTTGAGGGTAGGACAGCTCTACAGAGAGGTCTGAACAGGCTGGATTGATGGGCCAGGACCAACTATATAAGGTTCTACAAGGCCAAGTGCCGTGTCCTGCACTTGGATCACAACCCCAAGCAACAGGTTTTGGGGAGGTTGTCTGGAAAGCTTCCTGGTGGAAAAGAACCTGGAGGTGTTTGTCAGAAACTATCATTTCCAGCAGTGTGCCCAGGTGTCCAAGACAGCCAAGAGCATCCTTGTTTGTGTCAGACTTAGATTGTCCAGCAGGACTAGAGGAGGTTTGGAGTGGATGGTTTAGTGATGGACTTGGCAGTGCTAGGTTAGCTGTTGAACTTGATGATCTTAAAGCTCTTTTCCAACCTAAACAATTCTATGATTCTAATGTATGGGTGAGAGAAGACTGAAGGGCAGTATAAAATCAGCAAAGGTTGCAAAGGTTGAGTGTGTGAGTAAGAAAATCACTAGATGTATCAGTGTGTACAGTGTGGCAACCAGCTAAACTGAGGTATCATGTACTTCTTGCCACCAGCAACAGAATAAACAAATTTCATGGTCACTTTGCAATTTTTCAAAAAAGTCCCAGGCAGGGAGGCCCATCGTGTGAAGCACAGGGAAAGTACATAGGATTTGGGTTTTCAACAGGTAAGCAAGCATTATTTTGGCCACTGCCAGAAACACGTGACCTCCTCCTAAGCCTCCCACCCCAAAACCAGTAGTACTTTGCAGAGACAACCCCATCTGTTGATGCTGGGGGAAGGTACTTCATCCTCACCCTTCAGACTGGCCCCTGTTCATGTGAACAGAGTCCCGAACAAGAACAATATTCCCACGCTCAACCTTTCTCAGCTGATTCACTCTTTCTATGGAGCTAACTGATCCACAGATGTCCTCTGCTCTGCAGGCAGAAATGACTTGCTGTTGTCTTTTCTTTTTTTTGTTTGCAGTAGAGTATGCTTGCTCCACACTCACCCAGCACCCCTAGGGTGCCATGTGGTGACAGACCGACAGTTGGGTCCTGTTCTTCCCACCCTGAGCACCCAGAGAACATCGTGAGACCCTCAGGGACTCGGCATTGCCTGAGAAAGCTATACATTTAACGTAGGGCATGTGACTCTGCCCCCTTTGCTCCTTTCACCAGCAGTGTCAGCTCAAAGCAGGGGATTCATGGAAGCTTGGTAGCTCTGGTGTGTTTGGATCTCGGTCAAGAAGAGGGTGGGACTGTGAAGCCATAGACAGAGAGGCTAGGCGAGTGGCCTGGGAGGTCAGTGGGACCATTCCCTGCTCCGAAGCAAACCCAAGTGAATCTACATCACCCCTGGCAGCCTGCTGATTCCCAAGAGCTTTGGTTCGGCTCCCTGCTTCTGTGCCTGAAGTCTCTCAGAGATCCCCAGCATAGCCACCCCATGCCAGCAAGGCTGTGAATTTCAGCATTTTATGTTGTTCTGAGTATTATTTACAGTGGAATGCTTTTTCTAGCTGAAACGAATTATTCCTTCATCTTTTCCCCATAAATCTTGTGTTTCAGTGCCTTGCAGCTCCTGTCTCTCCTCTTTGCTATGTGTTCCCATCTGCCTTCATCCTCTGTAGAGTCTGGTGCCAAGTTCTGAGCACAGGGCTGCTACACAGGGCTCCCCAGTGCAGAGCAAAGCAGAGTAACTGTTAACAGCTCTTGATGGCATGTCCCAGAATGACATTTGCCTTTTCTCCTACAGTATCACATTGTTGATTCATGCCAGCTCCCTGGAATGGTGTGCACAGCAGCCCAGTCCATCCCACCAGCTTGCCCTTCTTCCAGGCACAGGAGTTTTTCTTCCTGAATGCTGCCCTCTACATCTGTCTTGCTGAGTTTCATCCTGATGTTTTCAGATTTGTTTTATTTTATTTTATTTTATTTTATTTTATTTTATTTTATGTCACAGAATCACAGAATTGTAGGGGTTGGAAGGGACCTCAAGAGTTCATCGAATCCAACCCTCCTGCCAAAGCAGGTTCCCCAGAGCAGGTCACACAGGTAGGTGTCCAGATGGGTCTTGAATATCTCCAGAGAAGGAGACTCCACAACACCCCTGGGCAGCCTGTTCTAGTGCTCCGTCACCCACACCATGAAAAAGTACTTTCTCACATCAGTGCGGAGCCTCCTGTGGTCCAACTTGTGGCCATTGCCACTTGTCCTGTCCCCACTGAGAGGGTGGGACAGGACAAGGACACTGAGATGGCCAACCTCTTCTCAGAGGCCACTGAGAAGAGGTTGGCCATCTCCCTTTGTCTCCCACACTTCAGATATTGATAAACATTGATGAGGTCCCCTCTCAGTCTTCTCTTCTCCAGGCTGAACAGCCCCAGCTCACTCAGCCTTTCCTCACAGGGGAGATGCCCCAGGCCCTTCATCATCTTTGTGGCCTCTGCTGGACCCTCTCCAGAACATCCCTGTCTGTTTTGTACCAGGGAGCACAGGATTCCAGGTGAGGCCTGGCCAGGGCAGAGTAGAGGGGGAGGATCACCTCCTTCAACCTGTTGGCTACACACCTTTTAATGCACCCCAGAATGCCATTGGCCTTCTTGTCCACCAGGGCACACTGCTGGCTCATGGCCATCCTGTCATCCACCAGGACCTGCAGGTCCTTCTCCCTAGAGCTCCTCTCCAGCAGGCCATCCTTTTTTTTTTTTTTTCTTTCTATTTTATTTTGATTTTATTTATCAGGACCACTTTCAATTCTAGTTTTGTGTGTGAAAGTGCTGCTCAGGCCACACCACACTCATGCTGTGGAAGCCAATAAGATATACCACATGTACAGACTACCCCGTAATCAATATCCCTGTGACCCTGCCAGAGAAGGAAATTTGTCTGGTTCGATACAACTTGCTCTTCACAGACCCACATCAGCTGTTTTTCTTCCTCTTTCCCCCCTTCTCAAGAGTCACAGACTGATTGATAATTTGGCTGCGTATTTTTCAGTATGTCAAACTTCATTTGACTGCTCTGTCATTCCCCAGGTGGTCTTTCCCCTCCTTTCTAAAGCCAGGTTCCATCCTTTGCCCACACTTAGTGAATCCCATGTCTCAAATTCCATTCACACCTGGCTTATTGGGACTGCCAGGAGCATCAGCAATATGCAATGAGTACATGGACAGTCCTGCAGGTAGATCTACTCACACATCAAAAGTAGTATGACCAGCAGGTTAAGAGGTGATTTTCCCTTTTCTGTTTTCCTGAAGTACTGTGCCTATATCTGGAGACATGCAGCTGGAGTGAAGGCCATGAAGTCAACCACAGGTCTGGAGCACCTTTGCTGTGAAGACAGGCTGAGAGAGTTGTGCTTGTTCAGCCTGGAGAAGAGAAGGCTTCAGGGAGACCTTATAGCAGCCTTGCAGCACCTGAAGGGCCCCACAGGAAAGCTGGAGAGTGGCTGTTTACAAGGGTAGGGGATGATGAAATAGATTAGACATTAGGAAGAAACTCTTCTCTGTGAGGGTGGTGAGGCCCTGGCACAGACTGCCCAGAGGAGCTGTGGCTGCCCCCTCTCTGGCAGTGTTCAAGGCCAGGTTGGATGGGGCTTTGGGCAGCCTGGTCTGGTGGAGGGTGTCCCTACCCATGGCAGGGGGTTGGAACCAGATGGTCTTTGAGATCCCTTCTAACCCAAACCATCCTGTGATTCTGTGATTGTACAATTGTATGAGTGCTGTCCAGCTTTCTATGAGCCATGTGTTCCCAAAAATCAATTTGCTGCTTTCTAACACACAGCAGAAGTAGTGTCATAAGAAGAGAGGCTGCTGAAAATAAGTCAAGTCCAAGTCTGCTGTGTAATTCTGGGAGCTTAATTTGTCCCACGAGAAGTGAATCTCTGTACATGGGTCTGGGAGCAATGCCTGAGCTGACCAACAGAACCGCTGTCTTTTGCTGTGATTTTGGAAAGAATCATAGGGACTAAAACAATAAAATACATAGTGCAACGTCCTTGAGTTTGCCCCTCCTAAAACATCTTCTGGTGGAGTTCTCCCCTGTTCCCTTGAGATTCACCGCTAAGTTTTCTGAATTTGGGAATGATGTAATTTCCTTGATCTTAGTCTGGTCCCCCAGGCACCTAATCCTGCGCTACTTGCCCCTACCCACATGACTTAAATCCCTGCTCAATACCTTTTACAGACGCCTTCTTTAAAGATAAACATATGTTATAATCATAGTAAAATAACACATTACTCTCACAAGCCTTCACACTCGTTAACACTCATCTGAATCTATGCAACCTCATTTTTATGTCTATAATTTTATTTCCATAAATTTTAAATCCTTACCTGGGCTGTGGGATTTAATCACAGGTAACTAATGCCTTTCTTTATGAATCTTAATGTTGGTGCACTTAACTGTAGTGCGGAGTACAAAGCGCGAGAGAAACTTTTTTTCCTGGGGACCATATGTTAAAAGAATAAAGCTCTGACTTAATGTTGCAGCCCTGCCGAGTAGCACAGTCAACAAACCGCCATTGGATCATGGGATAAATATCGACAAGTTCCAGAGCATTGTTTAAACCTGTTGCTACAGTAAGCTGAAATTTTGTTCTATCAACTACTTAAAAAGGGTGATGAATCACATGGCGGTATTTAATTCTTCCCAAATTTGCTGTGTTGGCAACACTCAAACTAGAATCATCAGCTGTTTAAAGAAGAGTGGAGCGTGGGCATCTCAAGGCCAAACTGTTCTGCATGGGCTTCTACCCTAGAAATCATTTTTTCACAGTAATAGAGAAGAACAGTCTTCACCTTGCTCATTGAGCCGGTGCTTTAAGGTTCACAGCTCCAAAGCAGATGACACTGCCTATTTCTGGAGCCACATAACTTCACCATTTCGTGTGAAGGGTGAGTGTTCGAATGGGTACTTAGGAAGGGCACGGGGTCACGTAGCGAGCTTTCCTGAGCGACAAACACCGAGGCTCTTAAGCACAGCACAGGAAGGCACGTATCATCATCCATAATGCATGGTGGGGAGCTGAGTGGGCTTTCTGCAGGCTGAAAGGATGCCCTGTGCGCGTGAGGAAACAGCAGAGACAAAGGTCAGGAACCTGGGGACACCAGACTAATTGTAGGATCTGACAAAGGATGAAGCGTGTACTCTTACCCGGGTTACTCCTCGGGTAAGTATATCCTTATAACTGTAGCAACTGTGTGAGGCTTGTGTCACCTGGTGGGACCTGACAAACTGACCGGGAATAATTTTCTCTTGTTTCTCATGCATGCCCTTCCATACTCATAGTAAACCACAGTGTGATCATCTAAGGCTGCAACAATTCTGGGGTTTTTTTACTGCTACCTTTCTAACCAGTTAGAGATGTCCTGCTAGGGAGCTTTGTAGCATTTTACAGCTGCTCTATCCTCATATAAAGCTGTAGTTTATTTTAGTAGGTTTTTAGCAGTTTGTAACGCCAAGGAAGGGAAAGGAAAGTGCTTTTGGGGCTGTGGTACACATATTGTGCTGGTCTGTAAGGCAGCAGACGGTTGGTCTGTGGATGGATGAAAGAAGGAAGAAAATCAAAAGCATGCCCATACACATCCCATAAACAAATGGACTGGGCAGGGAGAGGTGGGGTGGGGGGGTGGATTACAGACTTAAAAATCAACATCTGAAGTTTAGCATCAATTGCATTTGGCTGCAGTGCTACACAAGCTGGCTCTTGACATTTTTTTTTCAAGATGATGCATAGCATTTTGTACCAAGGAATGAATGATATAAAGCTCTGTTGGGCAGCATTGCCCACACTGTTTTGTAAGAGCTGTGGAGAACTGCAACACCGCCATGTGAAATTTAGTAAGTGCCTTTGTCTAAGTATCCGGGGGTAGTACAATGGCTGTTGTGTCTTCGCTTTGGCACCATACTGCTAATTATTAAATTGCTATTTGCTCTGAAGTTACTGTGGAAAGGCTTTTGATGGCAAAGACTGATAAAAGTCAGCTTCATCGGCTCAGGCAAGCCAGGATTTGTCACTCTGGTGAGTCTTGGTACCTGCCTGGGCACACGCACTGTCCCCACGACCCTCTGCAAGAGCAACCCTGGAAGGGTTAAATCCCTCCATCACACCTCCCACATCCAGCCCTTCTCCAAGGAGCAGCATTTACCCCTTCTCAGCACTCAGAAAATGGGAGGCTGGCGCCCTGCCCACAGCTTGTTAGTCAGAATCTGGGATCCTCTTTTTTTCTGAGTGTGTGGCCGAAGAGCAGCGAGCCTGCCTGGCCTGGCCCGATGATGTCCTGCCATGTCCTAGGGCTGGAAATGTTTCTCACGGCTCTGCTGACTTGTTTCTGGTGTGATGACAGCTCTCAAGATCCACTGGATAACATCCTTTTTTTTTTTTTCTTTCTTTTCTTTTCCCACCTTGCAACCCTGTCAAGTACACGTCATGGCTCATCTAGCAAGACTTTTTTCAAGGATGCGTTTTTATCCCCTTCTCTGCACTCATCCTGACACGCATCACCCAGAAATGAAGCCAGCCTGGTGGAAGGAGTGAAAGGAAAGGGGTGTAAACCCTCTGCTCTTGTGCTGAGAGGCCTGATTCACACCTGCAGCTCATTTGGAAAGCACCACGTTCCAAGTGCAACTTAAAGATTCAGGATATATATACTTTAAAAATGATTTGTTCTGAAGCACCCTTTCTTGGGCTGCTGGCAAAATTGTTAGCTGAGTGATGGGCCCAACAAATGCTTTTGCCTACTCATTAGGTTTCATATTTGCAGGTCTGGCATGCAGAGATCATTAATATTCAAAAGTTATTTTTGCATGAGTAGTTTGTCCACATCGTAATGAACTGCAGACGCCAGTTTGTGTCTCCTCATCTCCTTTTTCCATGGGAAGCAATGACAGATAATTTCATTCATCGTTGACCACAATGTTCTGCCCCAAGCATCGCTGAACACCTCCTGCGCAAGAAGCATCTGGGGAGCTTTCTCATAGCTACACGCTGTGATGTCCAAATCTGATGACTCACCTGAATGATGGACCCAGCCTGAAGCTTTCAGTGTCTGCAGAGTAGCTGCCTCTGAACCCTTCTCAGAAATGCCCAAGGTGTGCAATTGCCATTTTTAAGAGCTGCCTGTTATTTTTAGAATAATGAGCACTCTCTGGGCCAAAGTCTTTGTTGGCATAAACCAAGAGACTGTCAAGGAGCCAGTTACCCAAACCCAGTTGTGCAGGTGGAAAGCTTTATACTGCTGAGGACAGTTATGAACTTGCTCTCACCCAGCAGAAGCTGGACATTGCTTAATTCTACTTTGTTCTGCTGGATGCAGCTGTCTCCTTCATGTTTAAAGCTATCCGTGCTCCTGGCTGTGAGAAGTCTGTTGGGGGTAAAACCATCTGCTCAGTGGTTCCTGCTGGCAAGACTGAAGAGGAAGACCCCTCATTTTTGAGCCACAATTTCCCCTGAGGCATGTAAAAAGGGCTGGCGAGGAAGCCATGTTGCAGGTACCCGTCTCTCCAAGTGCAAGAGCTGGTCTCTTCCCTTAGGACCAACAGGAGACTTCTCAGATGCAGAAGCCCAGGAAATGTCACAGCTGCAAGTTTTGGGTGGGAAAAGAGGAAGAGTGTGGTCCATGATTAATGAGTGCTGTTGAGCTCACTGAAAATCATAGGTTGAACTCTGGGACAGCACTTTACTACGGATGCCATTGGCAGCATCACGGAGAGTCAATGGAAGATTTGGACCAGGCTGTGAAGCAGTAGCTTGGAAATGAAGCAGAAATTACTTGGAAGAGCAATAGCTGATGAAGCTCTGTTATTATGACTGGGAAGAAAATATGCTCAAAGAAACTATGAATGAGATGTCTAAGAGGACAATTTGCCCAAGTCCCACAGGAAAAAATATTTGGACACCCATAGTTCATTAGCACACCCAAAGAAGCCTTGTAGGAGTTATTATTCTTCATCTGTGACCTCTTCTTCATTTTAGCATTACCTCTTTGCAATGCAAGGAAAGTCTCTGAACTGTATCTGTAGGGAACTGTAACTACATACGATGTGTCTGAGTTTAGGGGGGACAAATATAACATTTCTCTAAAGAAAAGGCTCTTGGGAAGCAAAAAATGACCGAGAGTAAAACTGAGACACTCTACTAACTAGGAGCAGTTGGCAGGTCTAAGTGTGGGACAGGACTGGAGGCAGGGATGTATTTGCAAACATGAAAACAGATCTTAAAACAGATAACAGCTATTCTACTTAATCCTTGGTAGAGACACATTCCTGTAAGTAGCCAGAGCACTCATCTCACGGTCATTTCAGGAAAGCTGGTTCTGCGGCCGAGGCTGTGCCGAAGGGGCACGCAGCCTCGGCTACGTGGGGTTGCCATGCTCCTGGCACAAGCTCGGGGTCATGGCCGGTGTGTTGGATGGGCAGAGCTGAGCGTTGTACAGGAAACATCAGCGGGGGGATGGGCATGGTGAGGAGAGCAACTTCCACCATGGGTGCCATGAGGCACAACCAGTGCCCTTGGAGGGGGGCAGAGCTTCCCTATAAGCCAAGGTGTGGAAGCAAGAACTTTGTCCCAGCCGAGTCACAGTGTTCTTTCCATCTCAATTTTTTTTTGGCAGGATGTCTATCCACTTGTATGTCATTTGAGAGCACCTTCCATTCCTCATTGGATGCAGGTCTGTGGTCGCAAGAAACACCTGAACTCTGCTTCTCATGGCCCAAGGAAGCAGGTCCATGTCACACACGCGGCACACTCCTCCCACAGCAGCCCTGAATACTCTGTTGTGGGGTGGAGGGCACAAGTGCATGCAAGGTTAGTGCAATAACATGCATTTCACCAGGACAGACGTAGTATCTTTCATCAGAGCACTCAACATTTGAAAAAAAGCCCAAGCAGGCAAGTTGGTGGATGCACAGGTAAGTCCTCAGTACTCAGAAAGCAGAAGCAACATCTTCCAATCAAAACACAGGTAAGGGACAATAATTCTGTGCAGCCTAGTTGTACTAGCTGACCAGTCAACTTAAGAGAAGGGCAGTTGTGGTCTGTGGGGTCAAGATAAGGTTTTTAGCAAGGGGAAGGTGATAACACATTTATTCCTTCAGAGCAAAGCAGAGGGGAAACAGGTCAGCAGGCAGCCCATGTGGAACAGGCATCATTCTGCCAGACAAAGGAAAATCAAAGTATGCCTTAAATACAGGGACTTTGTTGAGTCTGTAACTTTTTTTTTACTCTAGCAAAGTTAAGCATTTTCCTTTTGAGGATTGTCTTTCGGAGTTGTGTGAGAAGTCAACCTCTGGGACAACCTTCCGAGAGGTCAGAGAGAACATTTAGTGACAAATATTGTCAATGTGGTAGTTGGATGCTAGGGTCCTTTATTAGCTGTCCAGGAGATTTCACTGCAGCAGGTAAGTGTTGTCCAACACTTATTTGGACATAGTGTCCCTCAGTCCTGTAGCGTACACGTAGCAGTGTGTGGGTGTAGCGTGTCACGTTTCACAGTGATGTGCTGAAGCCTCCCTCGATCACGGTGGGGCTGCTCAGAGGTCTGTCACAGCAGAGGTTTTTTCTGTTTGTTGCTGTTCATTTGTCAAGGGGGGATTTTTTTCTTCTGATTATGAACTTGTTGAGGGCGGTAGCCATTCAAAAGTTAGGAAGTTAGATGCTGCGGGAAATGTCTTTCAGAACATATGAAAT
Organism: Heliornis fulica; assembly: GCA_013399135.1. Taxonomy (NCBI): domain Eukaryota; kingdom Metazoa; phylum Chordata; class Aves; order Gruiformes; family Heliornithidae; genus Heliornis; species Heliornis fulica. Next base: position 103,110 of record VXBZ01010991.1, on the reverse strand, counting down.
GTCTTTCAAAACACAGTGCTGGTTGTGGTTGCTTGCTGATTTTCCATGTGGATCCCATTAGGCTTTAGTGTGTGAAAACCAAAGGCTGGAGTCAGTTGGTTGGTTTGTTGTTTTTGCATTAAAGTAAGCTGTTGTTTGCTCATTCACTGTAAAGTAAGAGTTGTTTCTTTTGATAAACAAAGCCCAGTCTTACATCAGTGAAGTGCCACCACCACACTCCTCCAAGTGACTAGCGATCTCTGTGAGTCTGCCCTGAGGAACAGCAAAGTGGTATGGTTTCAATGGTTGCAAGCTTGGTGGAGATACCGATGTGTTAATTTGCAGGCATGCTTGTGCATGGAAGATTCAGTATGTCATTTCTCCAATGATCTCGCCCATGAAGCTGATAGAGGTGTAAGGGTATTTCAAAGACAGCTTGATGGCGTTGCTGATTACAGAGTTTGCAATGGCAATTGAAAGCAAAGCACAGGCTTCCAATCCAGATGGTAAACATATGATTTCTGAATGATGGTTAAGGCACAGGGTTAGTGAAGTAGTTATTTAAGAAGAAAAATATTCTGTGAAGTAAGTTATAAAAAAGCTCTCGTATTTTGGGGTAAACTGGGTGTCTATAGCCTGAATTTATTAAAAAACAGTAACTGGTGGTGTCAGGGATGAAGTGGTTGAGCTTGGTTGTCTGCTTGGGTTGGGAATTTGTGGCTACATTTTATTTTGTAGGTCCGTGAGAGAGGCTGCAACACTCTCACCGGGGTTGATGCTGTGCCAGCGGCACTTGGCTGTGGTAGCATGTATGGTGCTACTTTGGGGTGCTTTGTGTTACCTAGCCCATGGATAAAAACCTCAGCTTTCTGCATGAGAAGGGTTCATTTCTCTGCCTTGTGACAACCATTCAGGAAAGCTGGAAGCAGAAGATAAGGCAAAATTGGGGTGGGTTTTTTATGTGTTGCTGGATCAGGGGAGCAAAAGCAGTGAATTCCGAATTGTCGTCTCAGTGCAACCTTTGTGTGCCACAGGGCTTCCCAAATTCTGCAGCCAGGCAGCTGACCGGCTTCCGCCGGCGGCCAGGCTCTGGCTGCCAGCGCTACGTGTGCATGCATGCAAAGAGCTGCCTGCCTGTTCTGCCTGCTGCCTGACCCCCCACATCTCCCCCTTTCGTACTCCAGGCTGCTCAGACAGGGAGTTGGGGGGACATGCTGGGCTTTTCAGTCACGTTATCCTAACTTGGGGAGCTGTTTGTCCTCCTTTGGGCAGCCAGCCTGAAAAGAAGTCCTTCGGCTGTGCTACAGGCCAGCCGTGTTCACAAAGGTCTCTTTGTTACACCCGTGTCTGTTGCATTGTTACTCTCAAATGAAACTTCCCTGACAAAGCCCCAGCGTCCTTGGCTCAGAAAGTGCCAGGCTGGTAAGGCAGGGGCCGAATTCTTGCTTGTTCCTCCTGTCCTGCCTCCTGTGTCCTCCTGCCCCACAGCCTTCAGCTCTCTGCTGCTGGCGGGTGGGAGAATGCAGGCGAGATGTGGGGGTGCATCCTCCTCGCATCCTGCGTTTTCCCACCACATCATCAGGAGGGCAAAAATTCTTGCTCATCAGACAGGTTTGGGGAGGTTGCCCAGTGTGAGACCCACCATGTGGCCTCTGTGCAGATGATGGTGAACAAGCTCTCAAAAATGGGACTGGGTGCTCATCATATGGGAAATTGAAGCCCTAAGCTCTTCATCATGCAGGAAGGATTTAAACGTGCATTGGATTCACTGGGAGGCTCCTCCTGCCTCCTCATTGCAGCAGTAGGATCAATTTGGAGAGCAGCAACATACACTTAAAATTCGACCCTACAAAAGTCCTAGTCAAGTTCCTCTGTACCCCTGCATGTATTCACTGCTGCACTTTTCACTGCCTTTGAGGAAAAACCGGAGAGTTTTCCAACCAGTATTTCTTTTCAAGTTGAACTGTATTTCATAACAGGAGGCTTTATCAGGAGGTAACAGAGATGAGGAACTGCAAAGACCCTTTCCTCCTCTCTGGTTCTGCATCTCCGTCCTGAAGGTGCCTCTAAGGCATCCATCTGCTTCTGGCAAACAGCAGTCAAACACCTGCGAGCCAGATGTAAACAGATGCATGGTGGGTGTCATTTGTGATACAGCCTTAATACAAACCATGCTTAGGAGCAGTTACAAATGGCTCCATAAAAAAGACAAAATGCACAGCACAGGTAAGTAGAACCTCTTTTCTTATTTCATCTTTCCTTTTATCTTATTTGCTTTCATATCTACGGTACAGAGGATGCTTTTGTGTGGTGGGATGAATAGCAGTTGAATTTCACTGATCTGGTCTCAGTGTATTAAAGTGCTTGAAGTAAATGCTCCAGTCATGTGCTCAGTCCAAACATTTGTTTAACTTACTTGAACAGGGATACTGGGTGCTATGACTTACCTTCACTAACACTGGTGGCCAGCCTGGCAGGCTGGCTAGTTCTCTCTTTGCTATTTAACTTGGTGTATGTAAAATTACCTAATTCAGGAGTTTCTGGTAGCAAATGCCACGGTCCCTGGGCAGCACAGACTTTGTCAGGGTGTTGTTCCACAGCAAAGCACACTCTTAAGACCCCACTGGGTGAGGGCAACATGCCTTTTACCTCTGAGACATCCACCAGTGTTGCAGGCTGCAGTTGCCTTCGTTCACCCCTCCAGGCCAGCATTTCTACTTGCTTCCTATTAGGATTTCCATTTTTGAGTAATTTAGATTAATAGCAAGACCCCCCCCCCCCTTTTTTTTTTTTTGGCTTATTTTATTTTAAACCTGCAGCATCTTGCCTTGTCCAGAGGTCACTGTTAGCAACTGTAGGGAACGCACTGACTGTTTTCCAATAGTCTGTGTGTCTTTGTTGGCAACTTCAGCAAATATATTGAATTTCAATCTGCACCGTGATCTTTTATAATCTCACATTTTATAATCTCACATTCCAGGCAGTTACAGTTTGATTCTCCTGTCATTGTGAGCTATTCGTATTTTTAGCAGGCTGCTGAATAGTTCATGCTGTGTCAGATCATGCTGCTTTCTCTGTAGCAGTTGCATTATAAGCCCCTAAGGAAACATATTCTGTAAAACAGGTTTGGCTCAGACTGGATGTTAAATCAAGGTTATAAAAAAGCCTGTGGTTTCTTCTTTTCTTTTCTTTCTTTCTCTTTCTTTCTTTCTTTCTTTCTTTCTTTCTTTCTTTCTTTCTTTCTTTCTTTCTTTCTTTCTTTCTTTCTTTCTTTCTTTCTTTCTTTCTNTTCCTTCCTTCCTTCCTTCCTTCCTTCCTTCCTTCCTTCCTTCCTTCCTTCCTTCCTTCCTTCCTTCCTTCCATTCCTCCCCTTCCTTCCTTTTCCTTCTCTCCTTCCTTCCATTCCTCCCCTTCCTTCCTGCCTTTTCCTTCCTTTTCTCCCTCCATCCACGTCTGACATGGATCTGTTTTCATTTGCCATACAGTGTGGAGACCCTCAGGAAAAGAGAACCTTGAGGTTGTTCTCACCCACCAGCAGGCAAGGTTGCTGAAATGAGCTTGAAGCCACAAGAAGCAGGATCAAAAGGTAAATGATAAATGAAGGCAATGTCAAGACGCTGCTTTTGCAAGCAGTGACCTCGTTTCAGAAGCCTTTAGAGTGGAGTACCTTTAAGTAGACTTGTAGTGTTTCTCTAATCACAGCTCAGTGAAGCACTGTGGACTTGATACTGACAGCCAATGGCTTCATGTTTACTTTATATAACAGCCGTTAACTGCTATCCTTGCTAAATTTTAGGGGACAAATAAAAGGCAAATCTAGAGATAACAAGCACATGTCTGTCAGGTGGGTTGGCACATGCATGCAGATCTATGGCAGCTGCTCAATATATAAAGGATGCAGGGCTGGAGGTCATGTCGATGCTCCCTTAAATCAGGGCATTGGTTAATAGCGGTGGTCTCCTGTGTGGGCACATATTCCCTGCCATCCCCTTGATGCAGCTTCTGGGATATCACTTTGGCAACAAGTCCTGAAGAGGCGGAAGGAGCCCAGAGTTGAGTGTCTGCTGGTACTATCGCACGTAAACATGATTTAATTAATTTTCAGATGACAAAAGAAAATGTAGAGTTGTTGGGCTCGGCTGGCAATACCAGTCGTAGGTGGGACACTTGAGAGTTAGAGATTGGGTAAATACAAGCCTTTTTTCCTTTGTTTGCTCTTACTGCCTCCCCGCCCTGTTCCCACCAAACACTTCACTCCCCAACCCAGTAGAAAGTTCAATCGTTTTCATTCCTGTTCCAGGAAGTTCCAACAAGAAATTTTAAAGTTTAATAGAAAGCAAGAAATGGGGCACCAGGAACATACCAGCTTGAACTGTTGTTTTTTGGGTTTTTTTTTTTGTTTGTTTGGTTTTTTTCTTGAGAATAGATTTGCAGAACAACATTTGGATAACTCACTTTATAAGGATATAACAGAAAATGGAAGATGACATTTAAACTTGTTTAGTGTCTGGGCAAATTCTTAACATAAAAAACCACTTTGGCATCCTTTGAAATCCTTGCATTAAGGTTGGGGTCCACTCTTGAGGGGAGAAAAAAAAATAAATAGAAAAATAACAGCAGGTGGATTGTTTTTTCCCATCAAAAAAAAAAAAAAAGGGGACTGAAACATAGTCCCCATTTGGAAAGCAAACAAGAAAAAAGCAGACTTTTCAGGGTTGAATAGCCCTCACTAGCAGTTGCTGGCACTGTACTTAAATCCAAATGAGAAGGGTACATTGCGTGGCTCTGTGTGCTTGGCCTCTACAGTAACGCCACAAAGGAGAGGGGAGAGAAAAAAGAGAAGATATGCCACCTCTGTAATTATTCTGAAGGGCTTTGCTTGATTTTGGGAAAAGGAGTGATACGGTAATGCAGATGTACTGGGTTAAAAGAAAAGTCACACAATGATTCCTTAAGACTTTGAACCTTGCACCCACCTTCCCAGACCTGTTGTTTCAAACCAGCAAGACCCCAACCCCTCTCTGAGGGCAGTCCCTTTCTGGTCCCTGGCATTAGGTGCCCCGTGTGCGGCTGGACAGTGCAGACATCCCATGGACATGTTGGGAGGTGGCATAAGCACCTTTCTCACCTCCCTTCCTGGGCTTTGGGTGGGAAAAGTGGCCTCCCAAAAAAGTCCATTTCTGCCTAAAACAAGTCAGAACTGCTCCAACTGTCTCGTTGTGTTTTCCTTTCTCACATGTGATTTCCTTCCCAGATGCCAAAATTGCTCCCTTGCTTTGTGGGTGACAATGCTCCCCTGCATGTCCCTGGGAAAGGCACTAGGCACAAAGGTTGAAGCTGGGAGGTAAGTTTTTGGGGACCAATACTCCCAAGGGTCCTTGCCAGACCTCCACTTCTTCATATGGGTGAAGCATGTTGCTAGGTGATGCTTCAGCCAAACTTTCCTGCACAAGGGCTGAAGGGATTGTTCACCTTTCTGCCTTTGCACCAGCTGAAGACAAGCATGAAAGCTTTCAAATGACATTCACAAGCACCCTGGGCATCGGCATCCTGCCATTCCACTCCTGCTGGCTATGTCTTCCCTTTGAGTGTTGCAGCATGCATGAGGCCAAGCAAGAATTTGTTACTTATCAGAGACCTTCACCCCCTAATGCTGGATATAAAGCCAAACAATTTGAAGAACTCAGCAGGGATGACAGGAGAATACATCCAGTCACTGCAGTTAGCACATCTTTGGGCTGTGCCTGAAAACACTGCCCTACACAGGCGCTGTGCTTATGAAGGAGTGGAAGTGCAGGATCCTGATGCCCTTGGTGCAACCCATGAGGGGTTGGATCTGGGCCAACACCGCACAGTGACTATGAGGCCATTCTGGGACTGCCCCAGACCTGCCACTGCAGCTCCAAAACCCTAGCACATCTCACCTGCTTCATCTGGCACCAACCACTTATTTTTCTCTGACCCTTTTAAAATAAATATAGCTGCTGCCCATCTATAAACTGCTAATAAACACCAGGATTTTGGTTGGCTTTTGGGACCCACCACCATTTGGATGGCAACTCATGAGCCTCAGAGGCACTTGGACATGGTGATGTGCATCAGTGTAGACCAAAGCTTGACTCTCCAGATGATGCTCCTGCCCATTCGCAGAATCACAGAATTGAAGGGGTTGGAAGGGACCTCAAGAGTTCATCGAATCCAACCCCCCTGCCAAAGCAGGTTCCCCAGAGCAGGTCACACAGGTCGGTGTCCAGACGGGTCTTGAATATCTACAGAGAAGGAGACTCCACAACCATCCTGGGCAGCCTGTTCCAGTGCTCCATCACCCTCACTGTGAAGAAGTACTTTCTCACATCGGTGCGGAGCCTCCTGTGGTCCAACTTGTGGCCATTGCCACTTGTCCTGTCCCCACAGGCCACTGAGAAGAGGTTGGCCATCTCCCTTTGTCTCCCACACTTCAGATATTGATAAACATTGATGAGATCCCCTCTCAGTCTTCTCCAGGCTGAACAGCCCCAGCTCACTCAGCCTTTACTCACAGGGGAGATGCTCNCCAGGACCCGCAGGTCCTTCTCCGCAGAGCTCCTTTCCAGCAGGTCATCCCCCAGCTTGTGCTGATACCCGTGGCTGTTCCTTCCCAGATGCCAGACCCTACACTTGCTTTTATTGAACCTCATTTGGTTCCTCACTACCCAGCTCTCCAGCCTGTCCAATTCTCCCTGAGTGGCAGTACAGCATTCCTGTGTGTCCACCACTCCTCCCAGCTTTGTGTCATCGGGTACTTGCTGGGGGTGGACACTATTCCCTCATCAAGGTCGTCGATGAAGATGTTAAACAAGACTGGACCCAACACCAACCCCTGGGGAACACCATTAGTCACAGGTCTCCATCCAGACTCTGCTCCAATGATCACCACCCTCTGGACTTGTCCTGTCAGCCAGTTCTTGACCCACCTCACTGTTCACTTATCTATCCCACACTTGCTCATTCCTGGGAGTGTCATGGGGTACTGCTGCTGCTGGAGTTCTACCAACTGAAGACTTGCAAACCAATTAGCTGTTGGCTGGTGGGTTTTAGATTTCTGGTTCTTTATACACATGAGAATTACTTGACAGTTTTATCAGATATTCTGGATCTTTGGTTTTTTTTTTCCTTTATGTTGACTTGTTGACTACAGACAACCTTTTTATTTAAGACCATATAAATGAAGTGACTACACAGCTCCTGGGAGGAGTTGTTATTTGAAAGAGAAACTATCTTGTTAGCTCTCTCTCATAAATCAGACATATTTGTGCCCTCCACAAAACAGTTGAAAATTTCTTTGCTTCTTGTTCTCTTCTGTGATGCTCCTATGGTAATGTACATAAATTAAATTTTATGTAGACTTCCAAACTTCACAGCATGTGGTGGTTTGTCTTACTACACCATAGATGAAATACTCTGTGATCAAAGCATGTCTTCTTGCTTAGAGGATGCCAACAAACTCTCTCCATGACAGGTGATAAATGATTTCAGCGTTTTAACAAGGTGGCTGCCTTCACCTGGAAAATCAGAATTGGCAATGGTAATTAAAGAAACTGCTTATATGGAGACATCAATTCTTGAGTGTTATGAGCAGCCTGAGACTGCTGTGGTGAAGAAAGATGTTACAGACTGGCCTCCTGAGCTCTGCAGACAAGGCTGCTGAAATAAACGGGTTTGATTTAGAGCTGTGGAGAATCTGAAAGGTAATTTTACTATTATAAAACTCCAGAAGACATAATTTCTCTTTTCTAACACCATCATTTTCTCCAGGAAAGTACAACATAAATGTGAAGAAAATGTTCAGTGAAAATATAACAGTCTCAGAAAAAAACCCACACTAAATCCCCAGACAAACAAATTCAACAAACCATGTTATTGTTTTTCCTTATTAGAAAGCTTGATTTAAATATTTTTAGAAGTTTTGTTCTGAAGAAGCCAAACTATTTCATTTAGGCTTCATCATTTGTTTTGTTTCATTCAGTAAACTCTCATGTCATGCTGTGTCATGCTATAATATACAGCAGAAGATGCTAGATCTTTCTACATCAATCACAGAACCCTAAGCATTACTTCACCACACCAGGAAGTGTAGAAGCTCATCTCTGACAGCAGCCAGCAGCAAGTGCTGGTGGTGAGGAGCAGCCAAGCTTGTGGAGAGGACTGTTCCTGAGAGCAGCCTTGTGGTTCAGAGCCCTCCATGGCCAGGGCTGGTGTGTATGCTGCCCCACTGTGGGGGCAAAGGAGGTTTTAAGCATCGAAATCACCAATAAGTATCAAAAATACCCAATGTGATACTATCAGAACATGGCTGGAATCACAGATCTAGCACTGGTGTGAATTTAGAAGTCTCACTGGTGGAATCAATACAAGCCCTTGTATTTTGCAAACTCAGGCTACAGCCCTGCAACTTTTATTTCCAGAGTGGTCTTTTGAAATTGAAGTTGGGGCCTTAGAAGGATGAAGCACTCCAGTTCTGTCAATGCAAGTAGATGTTACAGGCTGGTGGAAGATGGCAACCCCAACCTAACCTTACAGAGGTTGTAGCCACTCAGGGTCTCAGTGGGAGAACCCGGTCCCATCATTCTGGCCAACAGCTCGAACCGCTGTCTGCAGGGATGAGCAGTGCCTGTGGCAATCGCAGCCTGCAGTCTGTGTGATGGCATCCAGGTTGGCTTCCTCCTTTGCTCTTGGAGACATGAAAAGGAAGCCTGTGCATAGTGCACAAAATACTGATCTCCAGGCATGCCATTCACTTGGAGGTGTCTGTGACAAAGTGAATTTTAAGCTTGCTCTCAGAGCAGTGCAGGGTTAAGGATTCTTTAAAGGTTTCTTCTCCTATTACAAAGTCTTTATTAAAATTGACACACCATGAGCACCAGGTAGAGATGCCCATAAGCCTTGTTAGATTGCTGGTGCTGCGTGTAGGTTCCTCATAGAGTTCCCCCCTTGTCAGTTGGGATAGGCGCATCAGTAATTATTTCGGCCCCACCAGGATGTATTTGCAATCTTGTTGTACTATTACCCTTCCATGCAGGTAATTTCTGTTGCATGGTCATTGTTAGCTTTGCTGCAGCCATTTCCCAAGCTCAGATCTGTAGATTTTCTTCCCTTTAGACAACAAGAATGTGTACAGAGACTGGGAAGATTTATGAAGGCAAAAGGTGGCTTTTCTTGAGAGGTTTCTTTTCCTGAGAAACACCTCCACTTTTGATCACTGCTCCAACCGTAGTGAGGCAAGGACATCTCTGAAATGAGGATGCTGAATGCACGCTTTGGTTCAACACCAGCTCCTGCCCAAGACCACTGCATGGTTCAACAGGTCAAGTGTGTGGCATCCTAAAATCCTTTCCCTCTGGGAGGAGAGGAAAATGTGCTCTGTTCCTGTACTGACTTCATCCTCCTTACTTGTTTAGTAAGAGGCATCTCCTCCTGTGGACAGATGCAGAGTCCCTCCAAGGATGAATCCCACCCTGGACCAATTATTCTCAGGGCAGTGTGCTTGCAGCCCTCACCCTGGGTTGCAGGTGAGAGGCTCCAGAAACCCCCCTGGAGAGGGGATGGGGAAGGTGAGGTGCTTTTGTGCTCTCTCCTGTAGTATGCACAACCATCTTCACTCCCTGAAGCCCCCCAGTCTTTTCTGCTCGTGTTTTGACTCCAGTGTATTCACCCTGGGCATGAGATCAAGGATGAGACACTTTAAAACTCCCTGACACTGTTAAGAACTCTTTCTTTCCTTTGCAAACATGCCTTTATCTCCTTCACTGGGAAACAGCCCTTCTGAGCTCTTTCTTTCCTTAACTTACATAGCCTGCAGCCTTTCCTTCAGAGTTTGTAACCCTGTCAAGCACCTTATCAGCTTGCGCAGCTCTGTCCAGCCAAAAATTGATTATTGCCATTTGCCTATGGGCTGGCTGTCCTCTTATCTTCTGTCACAGCATCTTTCATAGCTCCTGTGAATAATCCTCTTTCCTCTAACGATGGTGTCACCATTATCCTCACCCATGCTGTGCACCATAGGCTCATGTTGATTCTTTCTCATACAACGTAATCTGTTGTGATTTCTGCATCTTTTCCCAAATGCTGGGTGTAGCTGTGCCTTGCCAAGGCTCATGCATCACATGTCATCTTTCAGGGCATCCTAGCACAGCAGGCTCAGTTTGCCCTTCTATTTCAAGGCTCCCTCCTGAGGTGTTTTGGATCCTCTGCCCAACCTTTCATCAACCTCACTCTGTTCTGGCTGTTCTCCTTTGCTTGGCAAACCCTATATTCCTTTCCCCAGTGTTAATTCTGCTTCCTGCAGTAGCCTCCAGCGTCTGCCCCAGGCACCAATTGCAAAGGAGGCTCTTGGCAGGGTTCAATCCTGAATACCTGAAGCTGTAGCTTTGCCTCTGCCATGTGAGGGCAATCTTTCCTTTTGGTACCCTGTATCTGAAAACCTCTGATTTATCTTTTTACCTTTGAGATGAAGTACAGGACTCACATTTCCACAATTGTTTATTTGCCTGGAAGAACTGAAAAATATTTGGAAACACCAAGGAATGGCTCTTTGTTCTGCACCTCCTGCCCTTTGCTGTCAACCTTACCCATACCGTGCTCTCTCTCTCTCTCTCTCGGTACACCACAGTTTATATCCTCTTCTGGTGTCTTTCCAGCTCCAGTGTGTTTCAGCTCTGCCAGGTCATTTGCCACCTCTGGTATCACACAAAGAACTTCTTTTCTAGTTTATTTTGCTCCCAAGGCTTTGTGCTGCAGTTCTTGCAACCTCAAAAGTCCCTCTGTGGTCTTGCTCATCACCCCACAGCCTGGGGCTGAGGAGGACTGTGAACCCCTTGTCTATCTGTGCCTTATCACCCCTCTCTGCCCTGAGCATCTCTCTGCAGGCAGCATGGCCTTGGCCATCTGTGGAGAGTGGTTGGCTTTTCTTATGCAATCATTGGTCCCCAATAGTGTCAGGCGGGCCGGGCCTGTAGAGCATCTCTCCTTGTAGAGAGGAATCCAAATCACACCTTTCTAAAGGTAGTAATGAGGCAGGGATTTAAAGCACTTTTCTCACGTTCAGAGGGGCTTAAATTTATAACCCAACGAGTCTTTGCTCTCTTTCTGTACTTGACACCTGTCTCTGATTTACACTTGCAGTTTGAGGCATATTCCGTATCAGAAAGATGTTCCTGATTTTATTTAAAAAAAAACCCCTAAACTTACAAAATTGGATAAGATGCCAAAACTTCATTCACATCAAAATCCGTAACAAGATCTACTTAATTCCTTGCTCTAGCTTTGTAATATGGTGGAATAATTAAGTTCATATGCTCTTTTGGAGTGAATAAACTGCAGCAGTGCAAGGAATTTCAATGAGCCTCACCTCTGCTGTGGAGATCAAACAGCAGAGCATCTGGCTGTCGAGGACCAGGGAGTGATGGCACAAAATCTGCACTTAAAGCAAGGTCACAGGGTGAACCAAAAGGACCCTGCCAGCTTTCATTAGGTGAAGACCCAGCCCCTGGGCTCTCTCCTGCCGCAGTCTGGATTGCGGGCACGATGCTTTCTGCAGCTTCTGCCGGCACAGGCACACATTGCTTTGAAGAGGGGACCTGCACGCAGCCGTGTATGGAGATGTCCTTTCAGCTCTGCTCCTATCAACCGCTGGGGCTCCAGGAGTTCATCTGAGTTCAGGGGGACTTGTGTGTGCAAAACTAGAGGCCAGCATGGACTTGGGTGCAATTAGAAACCTGCCCACAGGGAGCAATGGACTTGTTTCTGTCCCTGTTCATTAAGGGGGAGCTCTGGCTGGGGACATTTCTGAACCAGGGTTTCAGTGAGTTGCCCAAAATGATCATGTGTCTGAAGAGCTACCTGCAGAGAGGCATTAAAATGCATGGGCTTTGCAGCTGAAGGTGCAGTCTGAGCCTCTGACCATTCCACCATAATGACTTTTGTCCTAACAATAACTTAAATGGTTTCCTAAACATTAACTTGAACTTGCTCAAGGGAATGGCCTTTCTTTGCTTATAATAATTTCACATGAAGTACAGCATGCACATTGAAGGGTAACTGAAGTTAATGTCAATTACGAATCACCAATTTCCTGCTCTAAATAGCATTTCTTCTCAGCAACTTCACATGCAGCCAGCTGCCCCACAGTTTTAACCCAAATAGCTTAGCTGAGATGGACTTTCATTTAGTGTTTTCCTTTTTAAACATGAGGTTTTGCGCTGAGAGTGGCCACACAAACCTGGGTGGTAGAAAAACTACTGGCTTTAATTTTTCATAGTAAATACCACAGAAAAATATCTCCTCCACTTTGCTCACTGCATTTTTACTGCAAGAAAATCACATCATGTGGGTATTGGCAGGAGACTGCAACAAAAATAAGGTTTCCATTATTAGCATCTGGCTGCGTTTTTGCCGCTCTAAGTGAATTTATGAGTTTTTCATCATTATGGAAATGTTATTCAAATGACAGTCCTAACCCAATATTATACCGAGGAAGGCAATAATGCCCTTCTCACTTAAGCAGAGATGCTTGTGCCACCTTAGTGTTCCCTCTCTCTCATGCAAACGACCTAGAAATGAAGCTACAGTTTGACCCTTAGCAACACACAAGGTACAAGAAAGCCCTCAGGATCTGACCCTTGCCACGGGAAGGCACTTTAAGCCGCATCTAGAAACATCTACCTCCAGTTTGTGCTCAGGCAAAGCTGCCAGTTATGCCGCTGGACACTGTTGAGGACTTTCTGGCAAACTCTGACCAACTGAGGAACACGGGGGACAGGAAACAGCAGCAATGTAAATGTTTCTGGTTTGGGATGTGTGGTAGAGATACCAACTTTGACGCCCAAGATGCACCTCTGTGGGAAGGTGGAGATGCAATTGCTGGAGAAGCATGGGAGAAATTGCCAGAGATACCACAAGTAAGCTGTATCCCAATGTCCCAAGCTCCACACTGGAAATCCCAGGGGCGGGGTGAGGGGGACACAATTATAACCCCTCCCTGCAGGAGAAACGGGCTAACACAACATGGTTTCAGATGTGGTTTGGGAAATCTATGAGACAGATTGGAACAGTTCTTTGATATCAGGATTAGCATTCACAGACTACAAGTCTTCACAGAGAGGCTCTTTCTTCTCCTACCAGACAGAAGGAATACACTACAAGTTGCACGTGGCACAGCAAGTGTCATTCTCCCATACAAAAGGTTTTGACCCAAAACGTTCGCTGCAGCCTTGGTGAAAAAGGAAGATATTTAGCACTGACCTATGTGCACATAACTGTATGTATAGATATGTATATCAGATATGTAGAGATATCTGGTATATTATATATCTACTGCATGTGGTTATAAGATAATTTGGAACAGCCTTAAAGGTGGAATTCATATGCCCTAACCACGGCATCCAACAGCCGGATGACTAAACCTAAAGTAGTCATTCTTGGCTCCCTTTTTATTCATAGAGATAAACTGACACTGCCAAAAGGCAATTCCACCTGGTCCTACCATCAGCAAGCACCTATTTGTGGTTTCCACTGGCAGTAAGAGCAGCCAAGCTGGGACACAGATATCTGACTTCAGGAAGGGCAGATAAATCCCACGAGCACCTGAAGAACTGATGAGCATATTGCTGAGATTCAGAGGAACATGGTAGCTTTCTTCTCTCCATTAGATAGAAAGAAGTAGAAAAGGAGACCGGAGAGGTACAGCCAATCACTGCATGGGTGATGGGGACAGGGATTATGGCAGCTGCAGTCTCTTCTAGGAGGAAGATACTCTGCCTTCCAGCTGTCTGGTGATAGAAAAGAGACATCTTACTCTCTTATTTATGTTTTTCTCATAGTATTGAGCTGTCTTTTTGTCTGTCTGTATTGAGATGTTAAGGTCTTCCATTGGCATTTCAACCAGCTGTCCAATTTCAAACAGCAAAAAAAAAGGTCTCTAAGAAAGCAAAATTTCTAGACAAGTTCTTGGATATGCAAAGAGCTGTGGCACTTATGTAAGAGTTGCATAGCTTGGCAGTCTGAGGAGGCGAGGAGCCGCAGCCTGCTGAATGATGAAGAAAAACTTGATGCTTATGGAGGGCATGCTGCCCCCTGTTCAGCCAGCAGTCTTGTGGGGGCTTCAAAAGCTGTCAAAAAATCCGTGGAAGGAACAAAGTCAAGGTGGGACATGACGTATCACCTAGAACTGAAAGGGTCAAGGAGTTCAAGGTTATGTAGAGGCAAAACCTGTGTGCGTGACCATGAGGGGCATGGGCTTAAAAATTAGTAGGGATGAAGGCTTCCTCAACTTGTCCTGCACAAGGTGTTCATCATGGCTCTGTGGAGACCACAGGGGATCCCAAGTGGGAGTATTGACAGGCAGTGACTTTCATTAGGAGGGCCGAGCAGCAATTTTGTGCACCAGGACCACTCATGCTGACATGCCACCTGTCCCTCTCTCAAGAGCCTGCTCAGGCCAATGTTCATCCAAGATCTCTCTCCTTCGTATACGATTTTCCTTGCCAGGCCCTTCAGCTTGTCTTTCTCAAGGACCAATGCTCCCAGCATCACTCTCACCATATAGGCAGCCCACCACAGGGGAGACCTACCCATCCGACTCCCATTTCTGGCTGAAGGAACCAGGACTCCAATCAGAAGGTCTTGCTGCAACCACATTTTCAAGAAAACTAAAGTCTGAATACAGTCCTTGGGCTATGTGTCTTTCTGACTTTTGTAGTAAAATGAAGAAGCAACACAACAAATATTCAGAGCTTTTCCCTTAGCAGTCCTATTCCCTAGATGAAGGGAGCCTTGTTGTAATAACTGAGTGTGTCTGTAAGACACTGGATAAACATCTCCAGATACTGTGTTGTAACAACACACATTCATGGGTAAATAGAATGATTGAAAGAAGAGGCCCATTTAGGTTGCAGATACCTAATGTTTATTTTGGTTATTAAAATGAGATAAAACACATTCCCTAAGAATTATGGATACCTCTTGTTGACACAAAGTATATACTCATTATATAAGTATCATGTTCCTTGTTACTGTAGATTATCATTCCAACACTTCCAGTTCCTCCTACATTTCCAACTATGAAAATACTGGTAGACACATTCAAATATAAACCACCATTTACCAATTTAGTAATGGAACAAAGCGTTGTCCTTCCCTGAAGTGCATTCCTAGACATCCTACTCCCTCTAACTGTTAGGGCAATAGTGTGCATGTTTACATCTCTGTGTGAGTATATGCCTACACTTTAAAACTGTCCTTGGATGTGTAGTCCATTTGAGGCCTTTGCAAACACGAGAAGCACAGATGCCACATAGTGCCTGCTCAGGCAGTATATTTGATGAGATGGAGGTTTTTTATTGACCATCTCAGAATGCACAAATTGGATAGAAAGATTACAAAATGGCAGCACTGGAAAATCCTTCAGATGAAAACCAAAGATTCCATGGTGGAATAAGATAAACCTGCAAATTAGAGTTTCAGGTCTGAAGTGCATTTCATGGAGATTGAGCCAGGCAGGTTTGTAGAGGTGGATCTCCATCTCTTCAAAATTGTAGCCTGAGTTCTTGAGAGACATTATTATCTCACTTGATTTTGTCTGTCTGAAAAAAATAGATATTTAGTTCATCTGAGTGGACAGAATACATTTGGTTGTTCACAGAGAGAGAAACTTATTAATGCTGACCTGCAACTGGACTGAAATAAAATTAATTTAAGATGGAAGCTCTCAATTTCATGCTGGGAGACCCTAAACTTAGTTTTTGGGCACTTACTATGAAGTAAGATAAACTCCCTTCGAAGGGAAATCTGATCAGAACTCATGGGAGCAGGACATGTGAGATCTGGAAATCTTATCTGATATCTGGGGTCATCTCAGACATCTAGTCATCTTTGAAAACTGACCTCCTGTGCTTTCTGCTTTTATTTGTTTCTTTAAAATGACTGGTTTTATGGGTGGCATTAAGTCATCCATTGGTGGTTGAGAGAGGCTGAAGATTTATGAACAACTATGAAAAACTTATGGTACATGGTGCTATGGAGGTGGGGAGAGGCTCCTACTCTTGTGCTTGCGATCATGTTTTAAGTTCATTCAGAAGGCCACAAATGAGGTCATCAGTTTATAAGTCACCAGCCTGTGAGGTCAATTAACTGCTGATTAACTCCCACCTACTGCCAAACATAGTCTTGAAGCTGAAGATAAAAAAAATGAAAGCCCCTTTTAATTTTTTGAGAATCTTTTAGTCCAATATCTGCATATTTTCCTGTATTAGGAATTTAGGCCTGTGGTAGCAAACTGCTGAGCAAACCACTTCTCAAAAATGCCCCTGTTTGCTGTATTATTCATAGTTGTTGATTATTTAATGTATGCTTAGCACCCAACAAATAATTAATACAGGTATTGTCACCTGTAAGTGATGTAAAGATAAAAACATAAGCTTCACTAGCAAAAAGCTTAATCATTTTCAGCAAGGACCATGAGCAGAATCGGAATAGAATCACAGAACGATTAGGACTGGAAGGGACCTTAAAGATCAAGTTTCAATCCCTGTCATGGGCATGGACACTTTTCACTAGACCTGGCTGTTCAAGGCCCCATCCAACCTGGCCTTAAACACCTCCAGGGAGGAGACAGCCACAGATCTGCTGTCTCCTGGAAGATTTAATCCAGGAGATACTTTGCCAGGCCTTTGTCCTGCATGGGGCAAGTCCTTAGTGCAAGCAGTGGGAGCATGTAAGACACTTTCTTGCCCATGGACAAAGACACACGACCTGGCACCATAATGTGCAAACACCTTAATTTTAAAAGAGGGTGTTGGCTAAATTAGACAAGACTGCTATGTGTAGCCTATCTGTTTAAGGTAAACATAATACCAGAGCATTGACGGCATTTTAGCCTATAGTTATGGGGAGGCAAAGATGCTGGTGAGCACTGACCATCCAAATATGAGGGAAAAAATGTGCAGCAAAACTCACATCTCGAGAGTCACAGCCCTAAGTGGATCATTTGTTTATCCCACCAGCCAAACCTGGCTCTGCAGCAAAGCAAGCCAAAGAATGTCACCTTTATTGTTTCCATGATGCTTACACATCTACAAGCCATTCCCCTTTTAGATTATTCTATTTTTAAGGCATAATTTCCATCTGTTCTTTGATCTTATACCACATAAGACATTTAGCTAATAACATCATCCATCAAATACCAACTTTGCTTTAGAGTTCAAACACAGTCGACACAGGACCCCGTCCATCTGCTGGCCAGTGCCTCTGAACAGATCCAGCTTGTGAATGGCCAGCTATGTTGCCTATTTTTTAATTAACCACTGAAGGTCTGTGCTTTCCGTAACTCCGTTGGGTGACTAGGGACCACTCCAAAAGGGAAGGGAAACACCGTCCATTGCGGAAGCAGAGAAGGGGGTTCGGTGCGTTCAGATCTGGGATGTCCTTGCTGTTAAGTAGGGTTTTCCCAGTGGATGGAGTCTGCCTTCAGCCCCCCAGGGTATTAATTCTTCCATAAAAGGTGTCATAACTACATAAAAGGTTTGGAGGACAAAAGTTGGCATTCTTCAGAGGAAGGTTGCTAGAGCAGAAAGGTAATGTTTACTTGAAATGTTAAATGTCTCTGCTTCGTTGTGTAACCTTCTGAAGTTATTTGAGAGAAACTGCAGAATTTCAGGGCAGCTCACCTGAAACATCACAATTGCAGATTTGCAGGCAAGTATTTATACAGAAAGTGCCTGTCTGCTTACCCAACTGGAGAGCTGGGGCATGTCAGATGATTTAGATGACCAATTGTAGTGAAGCTTGAATTAAGGATATCTGCGATCAATCACAGAAAAAAATAAATCTAAGAAAAACCTGTCAGAAGTAAGGAGACTAATGAGCAATCCAGAGAAAAGGCAGCTTTTCTATGGGTATTTTCCAAGTGCTAACAGATATCAGTGTTTTTAAAATGTTACTTTCAAACTCTCTGCTTCGGTCTGTCACCTTGCTTCTGAGCCGCTTTCTTTATCTTGCAGACAGTGCATTTATTTGGGAAGGAATTTGATTGAGGATTTCTATTCCACCGGCTTACATACGCCGCAGTGTACGTATCTCCAGATCCGAAACAATAACAACAACAACAGAAAACTGCGCCTACATTTCCTTCTATTTCCTGGCTTGCCAATAATAAGAAGTCCCCACAGAGGGGAGCTTTGGCTGGTGGTGTTTTGTGATTTCTCAGATAACAAGAGCTTCACATTTCTGTGGAATTCCCATTTGCCAGCAGGCTGCTGCTGCTGCTGCCCTGATTGATATATGACTGCAATGGCACTTTTCCATTTGACATTCCCTCTCTCTCCCTCTCCCTCTCCCTCGCTCTCTTAAACAACAGCCCTAACTTTTGTGTGTTGCAAATATAAAAGGCAAGCCATGTGACAGAGGGACAGAAGAACAAAAGCTTCTGGAAGTAACAGGACCTCTTTTTTAGCTCTCCGAAGAGTTTGAGGGGAGGAAGGAGCAGTGCATTTTCCAAAGGTAAGTACAAAAATCAGAGATTCCTCCAGATTTTGAGTATTACATGGGCTTAAAACTGAGTGCTTAATCTCTTTATCTGACAAACACGTTGTCCTTGTACCATTTTTAAAATTAAAATGCTCTGACGTGGAATCAGCGCAGCCCTGGTACCTGCACCTACTTCTTACCCTTGTTTCTTTAACTGTTACCTCCTGTCTGAAGGATGCCTGCACGCAGAGAGATAGGTTGCCCGGGGTGCTTCTGAGCAACTTGGCTAAACATCCATTCTTGCGAGCGTGACGGACTCATGCCTGCAGCTTCGCGCTGGTCCTAGCTCTATGGCTTTGGAGTGAATGGACGTGCTGGACTCTGCCCTGAATTCATCGACCGGGCACTGGTATCACCAGCACCCTCTTTGTCCCGTTACAATAGGGGTCTATGAACACAGGCAAGCCTGCTAGTTTAAAGCTAGGCTTTTTACTTTTATCACTACTTATGCATGCTTCTCTCTTGCCAGTCAACTGCCGGAGTGCCTAGAATAATTTGAAACAACAGGCAACATTTATTTCTAGCTTTGTGTGTCATGCTTCACAGGAGCACTCGTAATTTGTGCATTATTATTTATCCAAACTTCTGGGAAGATTTACTACGGGCCAGACAGCACTGGTTATGGATTAGGACAGACTTAATGTACACTCTTGATTGGCTGCAGGCTCTGAGGGAAGCCACGGCGTTTGCCTTTGCTGTAATGCAGAGGGGTATATTTAGTAGGTAGGCGACCCTGTCAGCGCGACACATAATGCTGCGTGGCTGTGCAGTCAGGAGCTGACACAGGATGCTGCTGCAGGACCCCAGACCGCCTGCTGAAGGAGAGAGGGAGGCTCTCCTCCTTTGCTGGCAGACCATTTTGCTGTGTATCAGCATCAGAGGCGTGAGCATAGCTGTTCTCTGTGTCTTTGGGATGAAAGAAGAGTTTCACTGTGACGAGCCCAGTGGGAACGTGTCAGTGTAGCATAACTGCGAGGTGTGGGGACAGACGCTGCCTCAAGAGAGCCCAACTGAGGAAGAAAGCCCCTTTTCCTTGCTAGGACTCAGGTGAGTGAATTCCTCCTATAAATGTTCAAACGAATGGGTCCAGTAGCGAAGAGAGAGTAACCAGGATGAACGACCCACAGACCAAGCTCAGTGCTGCACTTACTGTTGTGTCAGTAAAGCCGGCACACATGGAGCGGGTGTCTGGGGGGAGGGTAATTTTCTAGTGTCAAATCTGAATATGCAAGGCTCTGTGTGTGGACTGACTCTTGCGGGACTGTCATGAAAATTTCTTGTCCTACCCCCCTCAAGTTCATTTAAGTTTCTCCCACAGCCTCCTCACAGCAGTTTCTGCCTGGGACTGATGCCATCACAAGTAACTTGTGAAGGTTTCTGCAGCTCTTTAAAGTCAAAAAGTAACGTTTGATATAAGCTAGGCGTTACTAACAGCTCCTAACGCTTTGTAATTGTCCTAGTGGCTGAGAGGTGAGAACTCTGCATATTGCAAAAGGTCAGGAAAATGTTTATTTAAAAGCAACAGTGGGGGCAAATTCACTTCAAATCGGTTATGTTCTGCAAAGTTATCTTCTAAGAGCCCCAGCTGCCTGCTGGGGTCAATAAATGCAGATGTAACAATCACAGTGCAGTTATTTTCCCTGCTCAAAAGAATAGTTACATTTTAGGACCTCTTTTTTTTTTGTTTTGTTTTGTTTTTCTTAATTACTATTGATGCTCACTTTTGCTTGGGCTGTGGGATCTTACTCATGCTGTGAGTAATTATACACATGAATAATTCCCTCGACCTAAATAGAACTATCTGATGAGGAATTACTTACCAGCTTGAATCAGTGGGTCCCAGTATGACTTATATATACACACATTGACATACTCTTGCTGGAATAATGAAATCTTATTTACAATAATGATAAAATGAGAAGATGCTTTAAGCTTTTCTAGTTAAAGCTAAATGTGGAAAAAATAGATGTGTTGAGATTCCAAATAAAATGTAATTTAATTGAGTGAAGGGGTATAATGGGGAGGCTGCTGCTGGTTACACTGACTACAAGCTTGGATTTCTACCTGAAATAGTCCCATGTAGGTTTTCTGGGTTGTGCAGCACCTATTTTTGATCAGATGCATGTACACTCATGATTCCCACTCTTGTGTACAGTTTGCAGTAGCAAGACCCAGGTAGATACCTACTCATGGCTGATCTCCACAAAAGCCATCTGCCCCACTGGAACAATCCCTGGTGTGCCATTGAGACTTGTGATAGCATCTCTATGTTCTTGCTTGCTTGAGTTCCCAGGATTGCAATCTCTTTTGCCTGAGCGGAAAGGAAGGGAGCCACCTCCTTGGGGACTCACCTTGATGCCTGCATTAACTCACTGGACAGGGAGTCCTTCTGGAGTTGGCTTCACTCCCCATGTCCCCTGGGGCCAACTGTGTCCCCTTCCTGGCTTATTTACTCTCAGATGTGGTGCTCAAGGTTGCTCTTGGTCCTTGAAGGGTCTATCCATGGTGCAAAGCTTGCATGAAGCCACTGAAACATTTGTTTTTTTCAACAAGTCTGGTGGATTATTTGTTTAATTGAAAGAAGGAAAAAACTCTCCTTTTCCCCTCCCCTCCCACCACCCAAATACTACCATGGCAATTACAATTATCAACATTGCATAGATGTATTTTGAATACTGCCAACTCCTCTGCCACTAATGTTCTGCTGTGTATGAAGAGACACTTGTATCCCTGACACAGTCCCATGTCATTTGAGTAATTCACCTCTCCAGTGTGTCTGGAAGCGGACACATCAAAGACAGACATAGAGATCCCGTAGCAGGCTGCTACAGGGTAACTTGCTGTGGCAAAGGACTTCTCCTTAACCCTATCAACTGAACTCTCAGAGTCCTATGAACTTACAAAACTCAAAAAGACTCTTTAAAAATAAAAACCTTGTGACCATAACCCTCTCTCTAGTACATAACAGGTCCTTTAGCTGAGCCCAGCTAAACTTTTGCCCTCTGTCATATCTTGTTCCACTGGATCAATGCTGGTTGTGTAAACATGTGTTTCTTTTCATCAGCATTATACGTGCAGCCTCTCGGCTCCCCTGCACTTCTCCACGTCCTGGTGTCTTGGGATGGGGTGAGTAGCTGTACCAAGACCACCTTTTTTCTGATGTCTTGCTTCACACTTGACAGCCCTTTCGCTGAAACTCAGCTCAACGGCAGGAGAAAGGTTTAGCTGGGACAGGGTAGCTCGGGTGCCTGCGTATCCCTGGCCAGGAACACCCCACTTTGTTCACACTTCTGTGCATGCATATGAAGAGATGCTGCAGTCTCCGCTGTCTATGATCAGCTGTTATTTCCTTTTTATATGTGTCAGTGTGGAACATATTAAAATTTCTCAGTAGTGGTATGTCAGGAATCCCTCTGATGCCCCACCTCTAACTTAGCAGAACAATAAAAGCAAGGTTGTAGTAAGCCTTTGAGCAGCTGGCCGTCTATATATTCCTTCTTTTTTCACATAATCTAATTCAGACTATTATCCGGGTAGCAGTGGCACTACCACTTCCAGACACCATCAGTCCTTGTCCTGGTTGCTGGAATTTCATTGTGTGGCATGAAGATCCTTTCTACTACAGACAAGTGTAGCCTTTCTTCTGGTGTCAGGGTGCTGGCGCTGCTGGTGCCATGGAGACATACATCGGTCCTAGGAATTCCACTACTGCATCGCTGTTTTTCAGCTTTCCCTTTGTTATTTTTCTATATGCATCAATCATTAT
This sequence comes from Heliornis fulica, assembly GCA_013399135.1. Taxonomy (NCBI): domain Eukaryota; kingdom Metazoa; phylum Chordata; class Aves; order Gruiformes; family Heliornithidae; genus Heliornis; species Heliornis fulica. Next base: position 80,807 of record VXBZ01010991.1, on the reverse strand, counting down.
TACAGCTTAAGTTTGTCACTTTTACGTGCTTATTATTAGTGAGCTGCAAACTGTGTAGGTCCAGCAGTGCAGAGGCAGAGCAGGTTACGTTGCCCTTTAAGACATGTGAGTTGAGGATCTGAGTTAATGCCTCAGCTCTGGTTTGGCAAAGGTTAAGCATACCACGGCAGTGACAATCGCATTACTGTCATAGCAGCACGGCTCAGAAAGAGTGAGACCTAGGGGAACACTGTTCCCCTTGTTAGAAGACATAAAATTGTTACCATGAGTCAAATATTTAGGTTCTCTAATTATCAGAGGCCACAGTATATATGGATGGTGGTCTGAATTTTGCCTACATAAAAAAGTGAGGTTTTTGACCCGAGGGTCAAAAAAGAGGGAATATCCCCTTCCATCATCTGCTATCTCCAGCATGGATAGCACTCTCTGCTGGACCCGGTGGTGGGGATGTCTTCGCTTAGCAATAAAATATAAGGAACCCATTCCTACTCCTGCATCTACCAATATCTACAGTTCTTTGAAAGACAACGACGTAAAAGGCAGACCACAAAAACTGCCCACTGGTTGGTAGCAGACTTTGACAGGTAGAGGACACATGCCTGAATGCTCTAGAACTCTCAGCAACTTGTCATTTGGCCAAGAGTTGTTTTTACTTCATGTTGGGTCATAAGACTAAAGTAGAGCTAATTACTGAAGCAAATCCTATAGCTTGGCTGGGAATATTTTCCCCTTAGCCAGCAAACACCCTGGCTGGTTGGTCTCCTGATGGCAATGGGAAACCTTACTTAGGCATCTCGTCTCCGCGCCTGGTGCTTCACTGAGGGGTGATCCCATCCTGCACCCTCTGGATGAGCAAGTGGAAAACATATTCCACTCAATTCCTGTCCCAGACTCAAGACCATGACTACTCTGATATTCAGCAAGACACAAGAATAAAGAAAGAATCCCAGGCTGGCACCATCTCGCCATTAAACGGCTCTATTATCTCATCAGAGAGAGAGATCCCATACATGCCCTTAATCAATCTATTTAAAGTTTTCTGGAAGCAGGAAAAGGAAAGAATAAAAATACAAGTGCTCTTTTGTGCACCAGCAGTTATTCTTTGCACGTGTATTAAAAACCCTTTCTCCATGTTGGCCTGTGCCTGTCTGCTGGCAGGGTGCCAGCTTGCAGTACCCACTAGAGTTTGTTATTTCAAGTGCTGAGCAGGAAGGCACGGCTACCTCCCCCGCTCCTAGCTACCTGAAGGACGGGAAATATTCTTGGAGACTTCACAAGGAGAGGGAAGCTCAGCCCACTCAAGTGCCGTTCAGCTTAATTTGTTCCAACTCATGCACCGGGTCCCCACCGTGTATGCACTTATGGGGACCTTCCATGAGCCGCTCCATCGAAGCCTGGGGAACCAGTCGCATACGTGCTTATCCCATGCGTGTTGATGGTCCCAGGGTGCTCTGCAGCAGCGCGCTCTTCCCTTATATTTGCTGAAATTGCTATGCTGCTTCTTGCACCTCCAGCGCCTCGGTCTCCCTGTTTTTTCAGTCTGCTTACACAGTCATGGGGGTTCATCTCTTGAAACATTAAAAGGCTTAGTGAAGCCTCACAGCAGAAAATAATGTGCAGAAGTTTCTCACAGCTGCCATCAGTGTGTGGGACATTTCTGACTGCTCAGAGGTAGTGGCTTTTTCCTCATCTTAATTTTTTTTTTTTTAAATGGGACAACACTCTGCAGTTGCTGGCTGTCCAGTGGCAGGACAGCACAGCCTCCATGGGACTAGAAGATGTTCTTCCCTTCCATGGACACCCAGATGAATGCGTCTTAAGTCCTTTCTTTTGAGCCTGTTTTTCTTAGTACTGCCTTTTCCCTTCCCCTCTCCTCTTGCCTACCAGCTGCCACCAGCTCCGGACAGGGTTGTGTGTTATCTGTGCACCCCCCTCGGGCATATGCTGCCCTGCAACCTGCCGTGCAATGGGTGGACCAAGCTCCTACATGGTGGGTGAGAGCATTCCCCTTGGTGCCAAACAGGACAAGCTTCGGCACAGCTGGATGTCAGCAGGGCAAACGCTCATTTAGCACAATGAGGCCTCAGGGAAGTATTTCACTTATTCAGACCTGTAAGGATCTCACTCAAAATATTTGGTTTGGTATTTGCCCTGTCTTGGGAGGGGAAAAAAGGCCGTTCAAAAGCTGCATGGAGGCATTTCACAAACAACTGGAGTTCCGTGGGTTCACCTGCTGCTTCCCGGCTGCCACATGGCCACTGGGTGACTTTGTCAGGTGTTCTGGTAGGCGCCTGCGGTGCGGGGCGAGGAGTTTGAATGCGTATATAAGAGGGCAGCTACTTCACTCCTGGGACAGAAATGGCCTCAGTAAAGCAACTAGACGATTACATTTATTTACAGGGCTAATACACACACTAGAGCTGACAAAGCCCTGGAGTTGATTCAACAGAAAGCATCAGTCACAGCATCTTATGTTATCTCTTCCACTAATGGCTGTTCTGTTACATGGTTCAAACAGCCACTGGTATGGTTTTGACTCACGGCACACCATGCCTCCCCAACAGTTCCTGGACTGTTGTGCAGCCTGGAGGCCAGAGGGGGTTTGAGAACAGACAGCACCATGCCATAAGGCCACTCCAGGGGGCCTTAATGTCCCTAATGTGGCCTTTAGAGTGAGACTCAAGCTGTGGACACATGGAACAATGTGTGGCTTCAGGAGAGGGATATGTCTTCACACAATCACAGAATCACAGAATCACAGAATGTCAGGAGTTGGAAGGGACCTCAAAAGATCATCTAGTCCAAACCCCTGCCTGAGCAGGATCACCTAGATTAAATCACACAGGAATGTGTCCAGATTGGTCTTGAATGTCTCCAGAGAAGGAGACTCCACAACCTCTCTGGGCAGCCTGTGCCAGTGCTCTGTCACCCTCACGGTCAAAAAGTTCCTCCTTATATTCAGATGGAACTTTCTATCTTACAGCCTGGAACCATTACCACTTGTCCTATCACTGGTCAACACTGAGAAGAGACTGGATCCATCCTCCTGACACTCACCCTTAATATATTTTTAGACATTAATGAGGTCTCCTCCAAGCTGAAGAGACCCAGATAACTCAGCTTTTCCTCATAAGGAAGATGTTCCACTTCCTTAGTCATCTTGGTGGCCCTCTGCTGGACTCTTTCAAGGAGTTGCATGTCCTTCTGGAACTGAGGGTCCCAGAACTGACACAATACTCCAGGTGCAGTCTCACCAGGGCAGAGTAGAGGGGGAGAAGGACCTCTCTTGACCTACTAGCCACCCCCTTTCTAATACACCCCAGGATGCCATTGGCCTTCCTGGCCACGAGGGCACATGGTCATCCTGCTGTCCCCCAGAACCCCCAGGTCCCTCTCACCTGCACTACTCTCTTCGCTAAGGCAGTCCAGCTGCTGCTGTCACTGGGAGATGTGGTTGGGCATGGGGCAGCTCTGTACATAGGGGCCCTTCAGCTGATCATCCAGGTGAGGCCCTGGTAAGTCACTGCAGGAGGAGAAATGATGGTTTCCAAGTTCCCTGAAAGCACAGATCCGTCAGTCAGAAATCCCAGCAATGGGTCACCACAGACTATGGCAGTAGCAACAGAGGGGACACTACAGTGCCACCCCACACCCTGGGCTGGGGTGCTGGGGGTTGGCTCCAGCATAGATTGCTTCTCTGCCCCTCCCCAGCCCCAGCCCCTTACATGGCCCTTCTTGTAGTGTCATGGAGTTTAACCCTTCAGAACAAATACTGGTGTAACCTGATGGTGGAGTTTGCCCAACACAGTAATTTCCATTTCAGTCCAGATCTTGGGGTGCAAACCCCCCATATCCTCTTCTTTCTGGACTAAACTTTTCCAAGACTGATAAAGCTCTTGAGAAATCGGTCTCACAAAGGTCTTGGTGGCATTTTTGACAGGACAGCAGCAGCAAGGTTCACAGGCACACCACTGTGTTGGTGTGACACACTCTGTGTGTGTTATTCACGCACACGGTTAGTGACCCATTTTTAAGGCTGTCCTTTGGAGAAACTGAGTTGTCTTGTAACTCTTCTGTTTACATAACAAATTCAGAATGAGGGAACCACATGGTAGGATCCAAGTAATTGTGTTTACTAAATATGCACAGCATGCAAGGCCAGGCTTAGTTATATATACACGCTGCTGCTCCAACGGGATTTTGGCAGCGTCCAGAACATAAAAGGCATGGAGTGACTTGAATTGTACCCTCATCGTCAAGGAAGAGTCTCAAGTGTGGCAGATACATAGCAAACGAAGGACAAGCAGAAAATACGTGTGTGCCTGGTTCAGGGGGCTCAGGGGTGGGGAGCAGCTCTGTAGAAGTGTGCCATAAATAAGCTTTTCCATTGCTCCCTTCCTACCTTCCAGGGTAAAAGCTGTGTGGATCCAACAGACCTTTGGAGAATTGCTCAGCTCCTTATTTTTTCCAAGATACATAGCAAAAAGGGATTTTCTGTTTACGTTCTCACAAAGTGACTGGCTAAATAATTCCAGATGATGGAACTTTCTTCTGTCCTTAAAGCAAAACAAAATCATAACCTTCCCCACTCTCTAAATGATATTAAGGCTATGATAAGGAACCTTTATTTAGGCATTCAAAGAGCAGTCAACAGCAAAAAAAAGTTGGAAAAATAACCCTGACTCTGACCATATGTCTATGTGCTATGCAGTCCTGGATTGCATGTTCATACGGTCTTTCTCGGATGTCTTCTGTTTTTCCCCATAGTTTTTAGGCATCAGCTGTAGCAGTTTTAGGTAACAGCTGTATCAGCTTTTAGGACATTATGTCCCTGTGAATTCCTGAAAATTTACAGTTGCATGGAAAGGGCACTATTAGCCTTTTAGTAACAACATGTAAAACCCCTATCAGTGAATTTAAAAAAAAATAAAAATAAAGAAGTAGTGATTTTCATCCACTGTTAGGACAAATATTTTTACAACAAATTTTCAGCCTGACAATATCAAGTTACTTTTGCATCTCTCTCTTTACAGGATGCTGTAGAGCATGTATTTTAGCTTCGTTTTTGTTAGCTTGGCAGATGAGCTGTTTACCAGAGTTTGTCACATGAAAAGAAACTGAGGAAAAAACAACTTAAATAAAAGAAAAAATAATCTAAGTGAAAATGCTGATTTTGATTAAAAAATGTATGATCTAAATGAAACAAAATGTTATCATAAATACCGCTGTAATGATTAATGGTTACAGGTCTACTCACTTCTGGTTTTGGACAGATGGGAAGACTGGAAGCTATGTATGTCACTCCTGTCATCACCTACTGTCGAGGATTTTATAATTTAAGACAGCATTTTGAAATGAATACAACTTTAAAAAAAAAAAAAAGGATGCTAATTTAAAGTTAAATGCCATTGCACAGTATCAGCTGGAAAAGGAAAATGCCATGTCATGTCAGCGTACTTTATCACAGTGATGTACCTGAGTCAAGGCACTAACTTCTATATGTTTAAATGTCCCTATGAGACTTCCCCAACATCCCCTCCGGCCCTGCCCTTATATCTCAATCATATATGGCAGATGTACTTGAAAGATGCCTGTGCATACTTCAGGCAGGTATGTCAGGATATACTGGCACACACAAATAGCCCAGGGCTGTCTGCAGTCCTGCTTCCAATACCTGCATGCTCCTTTTGACAGTATGCCTACCCACAGCTGGGCAGAGCTTTTCTCACAAAAGATGGTCCACATTTACTTCCATGGTCTCTCTTTTTACTAGCAAATATGTGAGATCAGTACTCTTCTTCCAAAGTTTTTATACCCAAACCTGCTACATTTCTTTGCTGAGGAAGTATCAGGGCAATTTATAAGAAGACTGTGCAAGTGTTAATAGTCTTCATGTGGTGCTGTGCTTACACTGAGGAAGGAAGGTACAGGCGTCTTCTTTTTCTCACATCCTTCCCTGCTTCTTTCCAGCTTGCTCAGAGTGTTTTCATGAGGCAGACTCTATGTCATCCAATTATTTCCTGAAGAAAACTAGAGAGATAAGCCTTTGAAAACTGAGCCAGGGCTCCAGGTTTCTCTCACTGTATTAAATCACACTGATCAAAATGTGGAGAGATGTAGCAGCACAAAATTAACAGTGGGACAGAGAGAGTGGGAAATGAGGATCCCTGGCCATAAGATTACATGAGATGAGACCGTCCAATATCAAGTAAATTTATTTGGACAGAGAGGGAATTACTGGGTGTGTAATGCTGATTAACTATGTTGGAGAGAGACCTTGCCAAGCAGTGTTTTTTGGTCTTTTTTTATAAAGAAGAATAGGAATGTAGGTAAAAGGTTGATTTTTTTTAAGTGCATCACTCCTCCTGTTAGATAATCTTTAGCCATCATCTGCATGAACCCAAGTAGTACAGTTCACTTCTGGGAAGGAGTCTGTCCCAACTCCCATGACTGAGAGATTTCTCTCTTGCCCTGCTAAAACATTTGAAGGGATATTTATTGACATCAATGAGACTGTGCATAAATATATCTGAGATCCTACATGTTTAATGTTGTTTGAGCTCCTTATGCTGCAAAGACATTGTGGTTTTTTTTAATGCCCTAGCCACTGAAAAACATTTGCTTGGGGAAAATAGACCAGGTCATAGGTCAGACTCCAGGAAAAAAAAGTAGTCTATTAAATCCACAGTCACATCATTTTTCCTTTCCTACTCAGACTCATGGACAATAGTTTAAACCCAAAAAAGGCTTTTAAAATGTCTAATGCACAGAGCTTCTCTAATTACATTTCTTCCCAGCGTGAGACTTTGTATGTCACTTCATCCCGACAAGTCCCGACTCCCAACTTAGATGAACTCTGGAAGTGTTTCTCACTGCTGTTCACTCCTCTCACAAAAGCGTTTGAGCAAGCTCTAAAGCAGCACACAAATCATCAAGCGCTCTGGCGGGGAGGCCTCGTAATTTCAGGCTGGGAGATGAGTATCAGACAGTTTAGCGTATCGCCAGCAAACCAGAAAACAATTTTGAAAGAGGCTTGTATAAGGCAGTAAAGGCACATATCAGCTCTTTAAACAGACAAGAGACTCTGGGGGAGCACTTCTGCATGACCAGAACACTGGTTTGCCATGAGTTCCTTCAGAAAGTCCTCATGCTTTTAACTCTACTTAGGACTAGCCTTTGCTTCACCAGGTTTTATATGGATGGATCATTCACATCTCTTTCAAGCTGTACCTATTTGCAGTAAAAGCAAAATTAAATCACCCATTTGAGACTACAGGCTTTGTAAGCAGGACCAAGTGGATGATGAAGCAGCTGAAGGAGATGTTCTCCTTTCCCTGCTGGCACAGAGGTCCAGGCACATGGTCCTGCATTTGTTTTCTGGGGGTGTCTCCTGGTCTTCAACATGTGCCAGAAATCCAGGTACTTCAGTGGTGATCCATGTGACTCTACCTGCATACACATTTTTCCCTCATTGATAGCCAGTATGTGTTTGGATATGATAGATTATAACGTATTTTTTCAGATGCTGCTCTTTAATTAACGTGGAAGAGACTGCCACTGGGCAAGTGCAGCCTGACAAGTAAGCAAGTAAAGCATGCCCGCCTTTGTGCATGTGAGTTTGGTACTTAGGAGGGCAGAGCAGCCGGAGACCTAAGTACAGGTGCCCTGTGCAGCGCAGGTCCACGTTTAGTGAATTTCCCAGGGGACTGCGCTGCCTATGTCTAGGTTTGGACACTGCGTCCCTCTATCCTGGGGGTGCCCCTTGTCCTTGCCACACAGGGGTTGCAGGACACCAACACACCTCCAGCCTTTCCGTGTGCTGCCTAGGCCAAGAGCTCCCACCTGTAGTGCAGGAGGCAGCCTAGCTTTGCCCCCCAAGTGTGGTTTTTTTATGAACTAAGCGGATACATAGTCCTTTCATTTTGCAGAAATCTCAGATGTGTTACTAATCACCATTTTTTTGGGAACCCCTTAGGGCCATCACCAAGTGAAGATTGGCATTGCAGCACCTGTGATGTTAAAAGCCAAAAAGTCCTGTCTGGTAAAATGATAGAGCAATGCTTAAAGTTACAAAGCCCTGACAATGTGAGGAAAAGTTTTTTCACTGTGAGAGTGACAGAGCACTGGAACAGGTTGCCCAGAGAGGTTGTGGAGTCTCCTTCTCTGGAGACATTCAAGACCAAACTGGACATGTTCCTGTGTGATTTAATCTAGGTGATCCTGCTCAGGCAGGGGGTTGGACTAGATGAGCTTTCAAGGACCCTTCCAATTCCTGACATTCTGTGATTCTGTGATCTCCATATAGTGCCATATATTGTACCTACTGTGGGAATGATGCTCGCTCAGAGTATGTATTTTGGCTAGGAAAAATCCTGTGTGCCTCAATAATATTTATGTCTGTTTTTCTCCAGAGCTCTCTTTGGTCAAGGTTGTGATTTATGTTGTTTTTATTCCAGGGGCACAGGAGATTCTTTGACGGATTACAATCCCTGCAAACTCCAACTCGTGAAGAAGAATGACATCTAAGAGACTTAAAACAGACTTTTCACCATCCTGGAAAGGAATTGGCTGCCAGTATTTGGGGTTTTTTTAATACTCTACCTCCCTCTGCTGTTATCAGCGAGTAGTTCCTCGACAATGGGAAATCATGTACTGGCTGCTTCGATTTCCATGCTCTCGCTCCTGGCAGTGATGGGAGAGGCAGACAGTAAAACAGACAGTTCCTTCATGATCGACTCCGACCCCAGCCGCTGTATGAGGCATCACTACGTCGACTCCATCAGCCACCCCCTCTACAAGTGTAGCTCGAAGGTAAGGACTTCCTCCCCCCTTCGCAGCAGGGCGCCATGTCAGTAGAGTTGTGAAAATGAGCCATTTTGTGCGACTTCTATTTATTTTTCACTGCACAAATTCCTTGCAGCTGAAATTGAGATGCAGATGTAGACACATCTGCGTGTGTACATCAGAACTTGGGCTGGAGAGAAATGCTCTTGGCTCCTCTCTCACTTTTTCAAAAGGAGAAACTTACCACTAACATGTGGTTCAAAGGAGGATGCTGGGCTCTCAGCCACCAGTGCCAAGGAGATGAGCTAGTCTGGAAATTTAGATCCAGTCAGCCCCTCCTTCAAGTGAGATGTGAATCTGGAGAATGTAAACTTGTAACTTATGAGATGCCATACTGAGATAAAGAATCAAGCTGTGAAATGGTAATGAAAAACGAATGTGAAAAACATGGGTAATTTTGTTCCCCCGTTTAGTTTCAAGTCCTTTGTTTTCATGCAGAACAACAAATGGGTGTTTACTGTAGGGCTTAGAAGAGGAAGGAAACACAAGATTGCCTTTCATTTGAGATTTCAAGCCTGAAAAATTTTGTGTCAAGATGGTTTAAGCAGCCTCCACATGTAGCCTACAGTCGCTTATTTCATTGTGTGGAGAAAAAGAATGGGGAGAAACAATGGGAAAATCCTTGCTGGTCCCTTTTGCCTTGTCCTAATTTGTTCCACTTGAGTTAACTCAGCACATAATCAACATAAAGACTCTAACTGGACCATCCCTCCATCCCATGGAACGTGGTTTTGCTTTATGCAACCACAGCCTTGGATTGACAGAAGGGAGCAACCACCAGCTCCAACACTTTTGCCAGCCCTACAGTGGGTAAGAGCAATGGGAGGCAGGTACATGACGGGGTTTAGGACAGGAGGGCTCCCTGTGGTGTTGCCTGTTGGCAGACCCCAGCAGCAGTGATCCCAGAAGCATTTCTGAGGAGGACGGATCCATGCAGTGCTGGCTCTGGAGACCCCTCCAGACATCTTTGAGTGCAGAACAAGTTATTTGCTTCCTGTGATCAGTGGTCAGGGGTGAGGTAATACCACAGGTAGCAGCAGCCTATAAAACTTAAAGCACAGAGAGAAGTGTCAACAAGAAAATAAGACCATCTCGGTGCTCTGTGCTCTCCTGTGCACACCTGCAGTGGGGCTTGCCCTGTGCCTGCTCACCAAAGAGGGGCTGACGACCTCAAAGCTGAGCACAGGGGAAAGCCCCACTCTGGGCTGCCTTGCACTGGTCTCACAGCAGTGCTCTCTGCCCAGCTTTGTGTAACCGTGCCTGATCCACTGTGACAGGAGATCAGAGGCTTTTGCCCTACTTTTGCATTACTTGTGATTCAGAAGAGATTTTTTGGTTTGCTTTTAGCCTAGACTAGGCCTTCTTACCATCTGGGAAACATTCAGCATTAATATACAGAACTACAGAGGTGCATCTCTGTGCAATATTGATTTTATTGCAGTTGACTCCAGTGACAGGCAGAGGTGGAAAGTGTAGGAACACGGGTGATGTGCGTGGGTTGTACTTACCAGTTTGTGGGTGCTAGCAGCCTTCCCCTCTTAAGGCACTTAAGATTACCTATTAGACCTAAGAACCTGCTTCACCCCTGAGAGCTGGCCATCTCCTCAGCTGCTTGCTCTGCCAGAAAGCAGGAGGAGCTGTGCTATGTAATGTAGGCAAGCAAGATGGTAGGTAGTCTCCGGAGGCTCTTTGGTCTGCAGTTCTGGGTAGGATTTCCCTCTGACTTGTTACAAGCAGAAAGGCAAATGAGTAACAAGCGGTGGCTTCTCTAGGGTGGTGATAAATGCAGAGTATAACTGACCTGGGCAGACTGCTCCAAACTTAGGAGGATAAACACAACATGTCCCAGCCCAGGCCCTGAGGCAAATCCCTCCTGGAGGGAGGGAGGATGAGGCTTCTCTGGACCACAGCCAGAGGACTGTCTTATCCCAGCTTCTTCTGA
>VXBZ01010991.1:38595-69943 GCA_013399135.1 Heliornis fulica | reverse complement strand
GAAAAGCAGTCAGGCCTTTAAGAGTGGGATTGAGGGAAATGAGAATACAGAATGCATTGTAATGAAAACCACATTATTTCAAAACTGAGCTTTGAGAAAAAAGCTGTTGACATAAACATCTGTAACTCTGACTACAAAAATGTCAGTGACTTTTTTTAAATCAAGCCTTTAATGGAAATCATGTTTGAAAATATTATCACATCTTTTGGCTTCCCAAATTCCACAATGGTTTCAAGCACAATTTTTTTAACAATACTGTACATTGCATGGACTTTCTCATGAAGTGGAAAATGAAAACAGTTCACATACAAAGCGAAATAATTTTGACATTTCCTAGAAAACCTCTCTCTGTTAAATCAGGCTCTTTTTTTTTTTTTTTTTTATGATGTCAGGGATCTGAATCATCCTGCTAGACATATGGCTTCTGTTCTGGATCTACCATATAAACACAGACCAATATTAGACTAGCTAATGAAAATAAGGCATAATGTCTGTTCCTATATATATTATGATAAAATATAAACAAGTCAAAAAAAGGAAGGTTCAATGGGAGTAGCTGTGGGAATTGTGGTATCTCTTGTTTCCACCGAGTTTCCATTGTGAAGCTTGGACCGACAACCGATGCCAAGCAGAGACTTTTCCCTTTTTTGGCATGATATATTGGTTCCACCAAGCCATCCTTTTTTGCTCTGTATGTTTTCACTTTTAGTGCAGCATAGAATTACAGTAGTTAAAAGTGGTTTCAGAAATTACAAGACATATTACACTTGCTGTCCATCTTGGTTAAAAAAGGATTATGTCCACTGTGCTTCTCTGTGGAAGCTGCCAATTGTACCCACATGGGAAGTAGTTCTGTTACGTTTGAAAACATTCACCCAATATAATCATTAAAATCTTCCTTGCTTGTGACCTCAGGCAGATGTTGAAAACAGGTTTCCAAAGCCTTCAGAACGTAGTCCACTGTAGTAACAGTGTGTGTAATAGAGACACAAAAGGGGGATGAGGGAAAGTCATTTGTCCCTGAAAAACCTTCAACTTCAAGGAAATGTGTCAGCTCATGAGGTATTGCCTTTCCTGACCATATCTGATTCTGCCTGACCTGTATCAGAGGAACTCTGATGGAGACCCACTGGTCTTCCATGAGCTGGATCACCTAGCCACTGCAATCTGACATGGCTAGATTACAGTACTGGCTGTCACAAGCGCTTTCTCCAGATGTGCCAGAAGTGTGCTACCACTGGCAGTCTCACACTGAGGAATCCAGCCCAGAGAGCCACGGACCAGGTGAACAAAGATTTAGCAAATGTTCGAAGGTATTTTCTCATGAGGTAGCACAGGAGATTTTCTGTAAAGCCTGCTCGCAGCCAGGCCAAGGATACTATGTGAAAGTCTGTTCTCACGCCTCTCCACTCATCTGCCTTCAGGCCTCAGGTTGTTTCTGAAGAGAACTAAACCCACTGTTGGTATCAAATCAGTCCATGGCTTCTGAATTTCCAGAATACAGCTCAAACGATCAGAGTCAAATATTGCCTCAGATTACAGCTGCTCTCTTTTGTTGCTGTCCAGATACCTAGAGACGAATGACTTTAAGTAAGAAAACCTATTTTTTCTCCCAGCTGCTCACACATGTGATTTCCACCCTCCTCAGCACAGTTCCCACGCTGTAGCACACCGTGCTTCTGGATCCAGCACTGCAAGGTGACACGCACAAGCTCATATGTGAGAGGGATGCAGGGAGACAAGGGGCATCCATATCAGGTTATAAAATACCCTCATGTCCTTACTATATATACACACCCAATGTATTGCTGTGCTATGCCATCATAGCATTACTAATTATTTAGGTGATAATCTCTATTGTGCTACAGTATACGATGCAATAAGCAGCTGGTGCAATTGATTAAATGGCAAAGCAAAGCTTTTAAAGTACGTGCTATTTCCAGCTCATTTGCACACCTGCCAAAATCCACTGGAGTTGTTCTGGATTTATGAGGAGGAGGAGAAGGAGGAGGTTAAATTTTCCTAAAAACTTCAGGTTAGCCCAGAAGTTTGGAAAGCTATAAAAATGAAAAATCTGAACATTTTTTATCCTGCAAGTTTGACTTCATACTCATGGTGCTATGCCATTTGCAAAGGTATAGAGTCACCCAAAACCAGGGCATGAAACCTACAGTCTGTTATGTTTACATGATATGAATACTGACCGTGCTCTAATGAAAAAGTAGCCAGCAAAATTTAGGATTAAAATTAGAGTCTCCACAGAATAAAAGATGTTTTTAAAGACAAGGCTTGTGAAGCAATTATAAATGCAGTTGCACACTGAAGAAATATTGACTGGTTTTGCATTAGAAAGCTTGCTGTTCATAAGGAATGTACTCAGGCAGAGATAGTGGCACATCAGATAATTCCATCCCATAATTACATTGTGGCACTTCAGGCCTTAATCCTGTTCCACGAGGGCTGGTTTGGTTTTTACTTGACATTTGTGAAAGTACTTGCAAATACAGCAGCAGGTGTGTGCCATAAAATGTCCTCAGGGTACCAGAAGTGACTAACTCTTCCAGCTCCTGAAGCATCAACCATTAGAAGTTGCCTCACCATAAAGCAATGTATGTTGTCACATTTGGGGTGAAACCACAAAATCGTAGAAATATTGGTTGGAAGGAATTCTGGAGATCCTCTGAACCTTTCCAAAACAACTTGTGAGCATTGCATGTTCCCCCTTGCCACTCCTGAGGAGTGTTTGGCTCCATTGTCTTTGAAAGTCCCCTTGGAGTAGTTGCCATTGGATTGCTCCTCACTCACCTCTTCATCCGAGTGCATGGGAATAGCCTGTGACAGAGAGAGCTCACAGTCTGCAGAACTGTTTAAAGTAGGGGACCAAACAAGAGCTGTCAACATTCCAGAAGGGAAACTATTTAAGATGTCCCAATTTGCTGTTTTTCCTTTGCAGTACACACAGGGTGATGTACCAGTGTTGTTCATCACCAGGTGCCTGTCTGTCTCTATGGGAAGTGAGTTTTGATTTTAGGGGAAAAAAGTGGATTTTATCTATCAGAAACAGCTGATAACTCTGTGACAATTGTCCCTTTCCCTGCATTCAGAGACACTAAAGCACTGGCATTAAGGAGCTTGACATAGCTAGTATTTCTAAAGTTAGGCTGTGGCTCAAGAGTACGCTGCAGTTCTCTTCCCACCATATCGTTACTAACAGCTGCAGGAATTTTGCTTGTGAACAGGGACCATAATTTATGCTGTAAATCATGAAGGATGGTAAATTCACTGGAGAGCCACAGAATCACAGAATGTTAGAGATTGGAAGGGACCACAAAAGATAATCTAGTCCACCTCCTCTGCCATAGCAGGATCACCTAGATTAAATCACACAGAAATGTGTCCAGATGGGTTTTGAATGTTCAGAGTAAGAGACTTCACAACCTCTCTGGACCGTCTGTTCCAGTGAGAATCCATCCAGTCTGTTCCAGTGAGAATCTGTCCCAAGAGAACCCATTTCTCAATTAAACTAAGCCCCCGACCACCATCTCATGAAGACATCTTCCTTGTGATCTGTGTTGACTCGAGTATACTTTTTAATATATTAATATATTTCCAAGCAAATAATCTAGCATGCAAGTGCTATTGGAAGAGCCATTTTTAAGCACTGTACAAAGTATGTTCACAGAATCACAGAATTGTAGGGGTTGGAAAGGACCTTGAGAGATCATCGAGTCCAACCCCCCTGCCAAAGCAGGTTCCCTAGAGCAGGTCACACAGCTAGGTGTCCAGACGGGTCTTGAATATCTCCAGAGAAGGAAACTCCACAACACCCCTGGGCAGCCTGTTCCAGTGCTCCGTCACCCTCACCATAAAATTCTTTCTCACATACAGAACCTCCTGTAGTCCAACTTGTGACCATTGCCCCTTGTCCTGTCCCCTCAGGCCACTGAGAAGAGGTTGGCCATCTTCCATTGTCTCCCACACTTCAGATATTTATAAACATTGATCAGATCCCCTCTCAGTCTTCTCTTCTCAAGGCTGAACATCCCCAGCTCACTCAGCCTTTTCTCATAGGGGAGATGCTCCAGGCCTTTAATGATCTTTGTGGCCCTTCACTGGACTCTCTCCAGGAGATCCCTGTATTTTGTTCTTTATGGATAATCAGCGCCATTTCCATGAACAGGGGCTGTGCTGGTATTTCCTACTTTGCACCAGGAATCTTCTCTCTGCTTTTCTCATCTTTTGTCATGACTTTGACTGAAGATAAAAGGAAACATTTGACATACCCGCTTGCAAGACATGCAGATTTGTGGCCTGTGTAGTGAAAAGAACCTCAGAAGTGTTAAATGTTGGAAAATATTTGCTGTCATATTTATAGTTATCCTTTTAGATTGCCTGGGAAACCTATGACATACAGGTAGCATGGTTAAAAAGTAATTTTCTTCTTTGGTTATAGGATAGACTTCTGACTGGTTTATTTCCTACTTTCTCAGCTCTGTCACATTTTTACCTTGCTGGGATGATACAATAAGTTGATTTTGAAGTTTTTCTTGGTTAATAAGAAACAGATGATCTGAACTTAAATAATATTTCATTCCCTGTGAAGGTATAAGAAGAGTTTGTTTAAATTTTTCCAGTGCTTATCCCCTATCAAAGTGATAACAGCTGTTCCTAACAACGTTTTCATGAGCTTCAGAAGACCCTTTCCATATTTTCTATAAAGCTTAGGAGACTCTATCCATTTCCTCTGTTCAACAAAGGGTTGTTGGAAGGGGAGTAGGTGACCGCTCATGGACTTTCCTTCCCTAGCCCCTCCCACTGTGCAAATTACCTTGCTCTGGTCACTGCTTAGCTCAAGAACTCAGGAGGAGAACAACCATGAGGCCTGCACTGCTTGTGGAAAATCTCAACAGCGAGCTCTCATGTTTGGCAAGGAGTTGAATTAGCTTGCATTTTCATTCCTTATGCCACACAGTGCTATTTATACAGATACAACTGATCCAATTATATTTATATACACAGACATAATTGCAAATACATACTCAAAGTGATCTTTTCAAAAGAAGCTAGAAATGTACTTCTTTAGAAGCAATAAATTAAGCATGTTCTTTACTTTTCTACTTCATATGTTTATATATCTAAGCATTTGAGACATGCAATTGCCCATAGGACCAGTTCTGCTGATCACTAGTATACACTCAAAATGTTGGAAAGTATCCAACCGAAGTATCAGCCTGGCTGATGATTTAATGGGCTTGGCTGCCACAAATCTGGGGCCAGCAAGTCACCGTGCCTGGAAAACAGGGCTGGCTGTGGTTGTCTGGAGCCCATTCTGAGGTCACCTTTCAGAAAACCAGGCCCTGTAGTCTTTATCAGTGTAGGTACCTGTGACTCTTCTTTTTCTCCTGCCCACTGTATCTGTTCCGGTCTCCCAGATGCAGCTTGGGGGCAAAGCACTGTGTGGGACTCGGTGCCCTTGCTGAGGTGGGAATATGCAGTATGTAAAGGAAGCCAATCCAGACTGGAAAGAGGAACCAATCTGCTGTTGTTACCTGAGTGCTGGCCGCAACAGGGACATGTTTCCTAACCCATCTCTTTTCCTTTACAGATGGTGCTGCTGGCTCGTTGCGAAGGGCGCTGCAGCCAGACTTCACGCTCAGAGCCGATGGTTTCTTTCAGCACCGTCCTGAAGCAGCCTTTCCGCTCCACCTGCCACTGCTGCCGGCCCCAGACCTCCAAACTGAAGGCCATGCGGTTGCGATGCTCGGGGGGCATGCGGCTCACTGCCACCTACCGCTACATCCTATCCTGCCACTGTGAGGAGTGCAATTCTTAGGGANGGGGGGGGGGGGGGGGGGGGACACCAAGATGCTGCTGTCAGGGAAGGCTCCCAATAAATTACCAGAGGTGGGTTCAACGCTCCCGGTGTAGGATTGCAATGAGGACAGAACTAACCAGGCTGGATTGGATCTGAGAGCTGAAGCGTAAAATACCTGGGGTCCCTGGAGGGTGCTGGTACTGAAGCGTGAGCTATGACAAAGGGAAAAGCACAAAGACTTGTTTTTAAGAAGCCTTTCTTTTTTTCTGAAAGGATATTGCTACGAGTTCCTACTTTTTTAGGCTCAGCTCTGACTGCAGTGAAGTGTTTTTACTTTAGGCCAGGGACAGCAGGGCAGAAGAGAAGAAGGTCATCTGGATGACAGCACCGCACTCTGGGAGCTGGTGTTCGGACAGAGGATGGGCATCAGCTCCCACATACCACCTCTTAACCTATCAATTTATTCTCAGTCTCCTAGCTATACTGGCCTTCAAAACGAACTGTTGCTGGTGAGGATTATCTGTTCCTGATCTAGCCAGCGAGTGCTGGATGATGTTAACTGTGGTTTAGGAGAAATTACAAATAAATCATTGACAAGTGTACTGGATGTAAAATGTAGGACTGGGACTCCCCAGCCCCAGTCAGCTGAAGTGATTATTTGCCACGTGCAGCATCACAGTTCAGTGGCTGAACAACTCCTGAGAAGGGAAAGGTCATGAAACTCATTATTCCCCTCTAAAAGCTGGAAATGTGACACACCACATCTGTTGCAAAAGCCATTATTCAAACACTAAAAACTAATCAAAGATTAAAATGATATTTACTAAATGCAGTCTTTTTTTTAACTTGGCTAGACCTGATGATGTACAGAGCCAGAGCCACCAGAATAATGACCAAACCTAGGACATATTCTCAGAGCCATAGATGGCTCTGAGGCCATTGAATGAGTACCACTGCGGAATTAAAAGACATCCAATCCCAGACGTAGGGAAATCACACTGATGTGCTCATAGGAAGTTGAAGGCAGAGTTCAATCCTAGTATTATCCACTGGACCACAAAGTCTGTGTTTTAATTTACCTAACACTCTGCAACCTGTGGTTGTGATTGACTCACCATCCAGGTTGGCAGCTGCTTGGGGAACCGCCCAGCTCTTGTTTGGGCCATATGTCCATGCATCTTTTGTACATGCATAGGGATGTAGGATGCCATGGTAGAGTTACCATGGGCCCAGATCTCACCTGTAGGTGAAGCTGCACCACAGACAGGGGCTCAGAGTGGGAAGGAGATGTCACCACAGGGTTCTGTAGAGCAGGGCTAGCCAGCGCTTCTTTTTAAGAAACAAGTTGGGCCATGAGCTGCTTACCCCTGTACAACCACTGTGCAAAGAAATTCCTCAAGGAACAGAGTTAATTGCAGGGATTGAAAGGGCGAAAAGACCTCAAAATAACAAAGGATCTCAAGTTTTGGAATGGTATGTGTAGAGAAACTCTGTCATTCCTCCATTAACAGTTTCTATCCTTCAGTATCTCCATTGTGCATAGTCTAGCAGTTATCCTCTGGGACAAGATGGAGTGGCTTTCCTGCACAGCAACATCTGGTGGGGCTCTGTGGTATAGAGGGGAAGTCCTATTCAAGCCCAGCATTCAGTCCATCAGAACCATCACAGAACCATCCAGACTGCAGCAAATGCCATACACAGCCACTCAGGAACGCACCATGATGTTGCAGGGGATCCTCAAGGTCTGCCAGAGAGGGCAGCTGTCTTCTGGTCTGCACAGAAGTTACTGTGGCTGCTTGAGAAAGCCAAATTTCTTTGCCACCAAAAGGGTGAATCAAACTGTTAGATGCTGAGCAGCTTAGATTAAAATGGAAGTGAAAAGCCCCAGTGAGCTCATTAGACACCATGCATGGTTTCAGTCCTGTGAATTCCAGAATCACAGAATGTTAGGAGTTGGAAGGAACCTTGAAAGCTCATCTAGTCCAACCCCGTGCCTGAGCAGGATCACCTAGATTAGATCACACAGGAATGTGTCCAGGTGGGTTTTGAATGTCTTCAGAGAAGGAGACTCCACAAACTTTATGGGCAGCCTGTCCTAGTGCTGTCACCCTCACAGTGAAAAACGTTTTTCCTTATATTCACATGGAACTTCCTATGGTCCAGCTTGGCTCCACTGCCCCTTGTCCTACCACTGGCCATCACTGAGAAGAGCCTGGCTCCATCCTCCTGAAACTCATCCTCTCCATATTTATAAACATTGATAAGGTCATCCTCAGTCTACTCTTCTCCCGGCTCCCTCAGCCTTTCCTCATAAGGAAGGTGTTCCACTCCATCATCTTGGTAGCCCTGTGCTAAACTCTTTCAAGGAGTTCTATTGTCCTTCTTGAAATGAGGGGCCCAGAGCTGGGCACAATATTCCAGATGCAGTCTCACCAGGGCAGAATAGAGGGGGAGAAGGACCTCTCTTGACCTACTAGCCACCCCCCTTTGAATATACCCCAGGATGCCGTTGGCCCTCCTGGCCACGAGAGCACATTACTATCTCATGGTTATCCTGCTGTCCACCAGGACCCCCAAGTGTCACCTTTCCCGTGGTAAAACCATGCTGACTTCTCTTAACAGCCCTCTTATCCTTGATGTGCCTAGAGACAGCACCAAGGATAAGTCGTTCCATCACTTTTTCTGTTATGGAAGTGAGACTCACTGGTCTGTAGTTATCCGAGTCCTCTTTCTTGCCCTTTTTGAAGACTGGAATGCTTTCCTCCAGTCCTCAGGCACCTCTCCCATTTCCCAGGATTTTTGAAAGATGATGGACAGTGGCCTAGCAATGACTCCCACCAGCTCCCTCAGTACCCTTGGGTGCATCCCATCAGGACCCATAGATTTATGGATGTCCAGATGGCTTAACTGATTCCTGACCCAGTCCTCATCAACTGAGGCAGACTCCTTGTTTATTCGGCTTCCTCTGGGACTTCTGCCATCTGGGGCTCCTGCAAACATTCTCCAGCAATATAGACAGAGGCAAAGAAGGCATTCAGCAACTCCACCTTCTTACTGTCCTCAGTCACCAGGGCACCCACCTCATTCATCAGCAGACCTACTTTGCCTCTCGTGTTAGTTTTACAATTGATGAATTCTCTGAACATCAAAGGGTGAGCAAAGGGAGCAAGTGCTGGGCATTATCACTGAACTACTTTATGTCAAAGATCACATCTGTCCCTTTTCCACTCTCTTTCAAACTCCAGCATCTAAAAATCCCATTATCCAAAAAAGCACCACACCCTTCTGTTAAATATATGTGAAAAATTCCAGTCCTTATCTGAAACATCAGCAATGCCTTTGTTGCCAAATAACAATAGCACAAAATAGGTATGACCTAAGGTATAGAGCTTGGTGCACACAATCAGTGCTATATGCTTAGCTAAGGAACAGAGAATGTTTGAAGGGTAACTGCTCTATCCAGCATCTCTCCCCAACCTGCCCCGAGTCATGCTGCTGGTGGCCTCCTTTGCTGCTGCAAAATGGGAAACTGGGGGGCTGTGGAAAAATTTGCGTGACAATTTGCACCACACCCATATGGCTGTGCGTGGGTCCTTAAGAAGGACCTAAGAAAGGAGGAGATATTCTTCAAAATCAAATGCCTTCAAGTCTGTTATGAATCCATACTTTGATGCTTCTTTTTAAATAGTTATTTTCAGCAGCTAAGTTCTGAATGAAGCACACAAGTGTTACCCACATTAAAATTCAGGAGGTTCAATGAGGCTTCAGGTAAAACTACAGGATTTGAGTTCATGGTATGAGAAAGTCTAAATGGTACTTGGAGATGAAATAGCTCCCTGATTTCATAGCTTGACACCGCTCTGGATACTTAAACTCTGTTTTTCAAGTCAGACTGCAGAGTAAGTGCTTCTTAAATTGAACAGCAGGAAAGGCAGTGTCTATCTGCCCAGATAACGTTGTGGGGCTCTTTCTTTGCTAAAGTGTACAGTTGCTGGGACTCAAATGAGACAGCCTTCTCTTTTTTTGACCTCACTGCACCTCACCTTTCAGGCACCATCTTCCCTCACAGAAAGGCTGGTTCATCTGGGACTATCTTGTTGTTTGCTCAAGATGAGATGTGATACTGACCTTTGTCTGTCACTACCCTACACCCTCTGTTCTTTTGATAAAGTTTTTGAGTCCAACTTGGCTTACTTTTGAAAGCCACCCATCTCAGCAGTGTTAGTGATACGTTTCAGCTGGAGTAACTGCACCCATGAAGACCAGAGGGAAACACTAGACATTTGTTGGAGCATTTTGCTTGGAAGAAAAGCCTTATAATGCCACTGCATTTTGTGCATATCAGAAATAATCTGTGATTTGCTGTGGTAAAAGACCCCATGACCTAGCAAGCTTTAATTTGCTGCAATTTTAATTCCCAGCTGCAGCGGTTCTATGAAGTGCTTAAGGCTGCATAGATACAAACCCTGGCCAGCACCGCAAAGTCTCCCACGTGAAGGTGATGGGGGAGGGAGATACTGGCCATCCTCAGCATCAGGTGTTCACAAGTCAGCTGTCTGACTTGAGTTTAACTGAGGAAAATGCAGACTTTTGCACATTTAAGTTTTTTTGTTCCTTTCTCCTGCCGTGCTCCTGCTCCCCTGTCCCACACCTCTGCTGTCTGGGAATAAACATGCCGCTGAGATCCAACTGCCAATGTCACACACATCTCCACATTGTTGCACACAGAGCTTGTCCAAATACTCCCAGTAACTGGGACTGGGATGCTGGGCAAAGAAACCTGTGACCCAGTGCAACAAGACTGTGCAGACTTAAACCCATTCTAACTTTATGTGAGCTACATATGTTCAAATATTACCACTCCAGGGACTGGAATTAGTGCTGCCTGACATATTTCATTCCCTTTGAAGTGCAAAAGAGTCCCTACACTTCTAATTTCTCCTATGTTCTTTGTTCATGCCTGCTTCTGTATTTAAGGCCTTGAGCAACAAGTAGCTGGTAGTCTACCTCTTTTCGTCTGCACTGTCCTATTTGGAAACAGCCTCAGGGAGAAATACGAGCATCATCATCATGCTCTGTACTGAAGGCTTCCTTCCTCTTTTGCACCTGGTTTCAAAGACTGAATGATGTGCTAGTTCTGTTTTTTCATCTGCAGTCACTGTAGAGCCTGGGATGTGAGGGCTATCTACTTTGTGACCTGATGTTGGAAACTCACTAATGACTATTTTGTGGGGTTTTTCTTTATCCCTTAAACTGTAATAATAGATACAGGTATACATGCATGTGCACACACACACACAAAGAGGAAGAGTCTGAATGGCAGGGAGGGTAAGGCTGTGTTTAGGATGGGAAAAGCTATAGTTTCTTGACCTGGATGATCACAGCTTTGTGGGAAATGATTTATACTAGTCTTTTGACGAGATATAAAAGAGAAACAGACAGAGATATACAGATCTACTTTTTTATATATTAATGAATTTATTTTTATGCATTTAAACCTCAAAAGCACTGTACTATCAGACAAAATAACAGCATGGATGATCCTGAAGGCAGTAAAATAGGTGGTGATAAACACAGCGTGAGGCCAGGCCTGCGGCACACCCGGCTGCAGTGGAGACAGACAGACAGCGGGCATTGCTGACTCCGCTCCTACAGTTTGCTGAGTAATTCACGTTTTTCCCTGGAAGCAGAGCACAGCCTGAGGCTCAGGCGTGATGAAACCCCTCCTGGGAGGATCCCTCCTACTCCCTTCCCGGGAGAGCGCTGGAGCTGGGGCTGAGCCTTTAGGTGGAGCTCACGGATCGCCGCTCCAGGAAGGAGCGATGCCACGGCTCCAACAGGCTGCGCTGGCCTGGCAGGACTAGTGCCGGCCGGGTCAGGGCTGACTGCCCCCGCAGCCGGCACAGGTGGGCTGAGTTGGCCCGGACTGTTTCCACACCACCTGACATATAACAAGCCCCTATACAAAAACAACAACAACAACAACAACAAAACCCCAAAAAAAAAACCCATCCAAAACCAACCCAGGATCCTGGCCCAGTCCAGTGAGGAGGGGGCCCAGTCCAGTGAGGAGGGAGCCCAGCAAGCAGAGCTGTTCTCACCATTTTCACAGCTCCGGCTAATAGCTAGGCTCCTCACAAGCTGAAAAATGGTTTCTTTTGAAAGCTGTTTGGAGATGGCTTTTGTCCAATGTACACAGTGTTGACTGATGCACGCGGGATGTGAGGTGGCTAGTGGGTTCATACCCCTTGGCTAGCATACATAATGGGGCTGAAGGTGATGTGTGTACCCAGCTACTGTTGTGGGAGGAGTATGGTATCAGAAACTCTCTGTGTAGGACTGCAGAGTCAAGGAAGCTCCCTTCAGGTCTACCTTTCATCCCACACTAAGAGGATCCCATGGACCTTCTGAATCATAGGATGGTTTATGATGGAAGGGACCTCAAAGCCCACCTAGTTCCAACCCCCCACCATGGGCAGGGACACTCTCCCTTAGATCAGGCTGGCCAAAACCCCGTCCAACCTGGCCTTGAACACTGCCAGGGAAGGGACAGACACAGCTTCTTGGGGCAACATATGCCAGGGCCTCACTACCCTGAGAATGAGACATAGTATGGTCCAGGAGCACAGGACATTGGATCTAGCTAGCACATTTGTCTGCATGGGAGCAGAAGGCTGTGTTGGTTTGTGGAATGGCAAGAGCAGTGGTGTGACTGGGAGGAGGACCATTGCACAAATGAAGTGCAGTGTAAAAGGAGAAGGCTTTTGTGCAAGTTTTGTGCTCAGCAATGGTAATTTGGCAGGTATGCATCAACTGCAAAATGTGTAGTTCTCCCTTCTGTGAGATCTGGCAGGCTGGGAGTAAGCACAAAGGACTGGAAGAAAGCTTTATACTAGGAGCAAACTCCAAATCAGTGGACTGTGATTAAGACACATGTTAGGGCTTGAAATTTTGTGTAACAGAACTGGGCTTGTAAAAGCTGTGTTTAGCACTGTTAAAATGATACCAGGCACCACAAGCAGGGCCTGTGTCAGCTCAGGAGGGTGAAGCATGTGAGAGAGAGAAGAGAGCTGAAGGGACAGGAATGATCCTTAAACCTGCAAAACATAAAGAGGCAAAATCACCGCATCCACTTTTGTAATTACACATGAAGCTGCTGGTAATATCACAACATACTCATAAAGAGCTGACATAACCCAAAAACTTGCCCACTGTGTTTTTTACACTCCAAAGCCTTCTGGATTAAACAGATATTTAGGACAGCAAACTTAAAAAAGCAACATTACGCTGAGGGTGTCCTGCTTGCTGCAAGCAGTGGGATGGTAAGGATCTTGCATGGATATCCAAGAGGGATCAGGAGGTGCCAAATGCCCAGTTGAATCCCTGGCAGTGAGTAGGAAGGTTAGATTTATAACAACTGCTCCTAGCTTGCTGCCCCAGGGCTGAAATAAAAAGTCTGGTGGTTAGAATGAACGTGGGCTGTGTGGTCAGCATGCAGATGGCCTCTCCCTCCGCTGCAGCTAGAACGGTGACATGTTTTAACAACAGGGTTGCTTTAACACTCTTGTCATTTCATAACATTTTGTGAAATATCATGACTATGAGCTCTTGCTCCTTCTTGCACTTTATGTAAGTTGACATGAGGCTTGGCCAGGGACAAACAAGGTTGATACTGCCAGTCTATAACAACTTCAACCAGAAGAGTCTGTCTTACAGCATCCGAGTTTACACATCTGGGGCAACTAAAGGTAGAGGCAAAGTTCAGATATTCAGTTAGGCTTTTGAAGAGTGGAATTCTGTCAACTACCTTCAGCTTCATACTGGGATGACATTTCAGTCTTTGCAACTGAGAATCTGTGACAGGTAGAAGAGGACATGTAAAGTGGTGCCTCCAAGGAAGGACTGTCTGCAGCTGTGCAGACAGAGAGGAGTCTAGGAGGGCAAGAGACATTTTGAAAAACAAAACAAAACAAAACAAAACCTATGACCAAATTAGATGAGCTTTGTAATTCTTTGCCCCTCAGAGATACTCTTTCTTACTTCAGCGCTTGCTCATTACAGCTGGATTCTCAGAAATTCCTATTCTTTTTTTCTAATCACATAGAAAACGCTGATGGTTGTGAAATCTGTAAAATAGCAAATTTTTCAGTGAGCTGTTTACCAAGAAAAACTTCATCAGCTGAAACTATATCTGTGCCAAAAATCCTTCCCCATTTTGTGATCTCTCTCAGCATTATCCAAACCTCCCTCTCATGTATATGAAGAGGGAGGTTTGGATAATGTGTGTCCAGACACTTCTTTGGATAAGAAATGTCTGGACGATGCACTCAGTCACATGCTCTGACTTGGCTGACACTGTGTGGAGCTGGGAGTTGGACTCAATGATCCTTTTGGGTCCCTTCCAACTCCGGAGATTCTGTGATTCTGTGAAGTTTTAGAAGTAAACCAAGTTATAAGGCAAACAAACTTTAATAGAGTTACTGCAGCATGCTTCTCATTATGCTATTACTTTCTTTTCCTCCCCAGTCCCCTGCTTTTTTTTTTTTTTTTCACAGCATAAAGCCCAATTACTATAAATATAAACAACATTACTAATTTAGGATGATCTTATAGGTCAGGGTTAGGAAGACTCACTATCCCTTTTGCATGACAGGTCACTACCAACTCCTGCAAGTAGCTACTGAGATCAGTAATAACAAACTCCAGTGCTGCAGCATTACTCCTATTTGCACTGTAAATACTAACCTTCTCACTGGTTTTCTTCTGGACTCTAAAAATGTATACCAAAACATGGATAGAATATACTGAATACAGTATATAGTCCTGTGTGTGATACAGAATCTAGCAGGTGGGATTTGGGTCACAGATCAAGATCACTTCCCACTGCAGTTTCCTAAAAAAAAAGGAGCAATTCCATTTCTATTATATATTACTTTATTACATTTATTATAATTCTTATTGTAGAAAGTCACAGGTATGGATCAATATACTGTAGACAAACAACAGAGGTCAATTTAAACTTAAAGAATCCAGATCCAGGTATAACCACACAGCAGCTGTGGAGATCAACAGAGGTAACACTGACACTCCTAACATAGACTCTCTAGTGATATTATCATGCATAAAACAAGGAAATAAGGTCTCGATGGAACCTGTGAGAAGTGAGTAAAGAACTGCTCTCAGAGTAGCTACTAGTAAACACTGTCAAAATGGGAGATTACATCAGTTGTAGTCCATATTATCATTGATAAGGGAAATGGTAGAGAGGATGCTCCCTATATTTGCACATGGCATTAAGCGTGAGGGACTTAAAATACAAATTAGTACTCAAGGCAATAGTGACAAAATGAATGTACCGCCTAAAGTAAACAGAAGGGAGACCTGAAAGATGCAGCAGACAGGAAAGAGTAATCCATTGTACAAATACAGGCCTTCACAAAGAAGAGATAGGGAGGTTATGGTGGGTCAATAACATCCTGTTGTTATTAGAAAGCTAAATGTAATACTGGGCTGCATCATGAGGTACCCACAGCAATCCTTTGACATCATTAAGTGCTAGTGAAGCTTCAGGTGGAATACCATGATCAGTTTTGAGTCCAAAGAAGATATTCACCAACTGGAAAAAGTATAGAGGAGAGAAATTCAAATAATCAGAGGTCATGAACACGTAGCCTATAAGAAAGAATTGAAGGAAGGAGGTTGTATAGCCTGGAAAAGGCTGAGGGAAAGTCGTCTGAATATATTCAAATATGTAAAAAGCAGCTGAAGGGATTATTTCCTAATATCCATAATGAAAAGACATTCTTACACAGAAGACAATGAAGGACTGGAAATAATTGCAGTAGGTGGCTGTTAAGGCATGTCCTTAGGTGCCTTTAAGAAGAGTTTAGATAAATGTTTAGGTACAGTCAATCATACCTCTAGATGGTGCAGTGAATTAGATGATCTCCTCAGGTCTCTTTCCATGTCCCTGTGTGTATGTCCCTGTGTGTAATAGTGTCTCACACTACCATTTGTCATATCTTTCTCTTGGATAACTTTAGGATGTGTGACCTCCGAGAAGAGGGTTAATAAAATTATGTCATTAAACTAAGCAAAGGAGGTCAAGGCATAAGCCCTCATTGCAGGGGCTGCCACAGAGAAATTATGTCGAAGTGAGTTCTCTGGTGGGGAAGCAGAAAAGGAGAGCCACTTGAGAGCTCCCATCGAAACTGAGTTAAAAAGACAGCAGAGCTGTAGCATTCAGAAAAAGTAAATATACTGTGAATTTGTTTCACATAACAGGGCAGCCTACGGAGGCCTGGCAATGTTCAGCTTGGTAAAGTGTAGGCTAAGGGAGCCTATTTGTTCTGACTGCTCTTTGTCAAGAGGGAATCCAGCCTTAGCTTGAAGCTGTGAGCATGAGCTCTTGGCCCCTGCTGCAGATGCCTGTAGGCCTGAGGTAGATTTAATTCAAAGTCTTGCAAATACTTCTGCATCAGGTTTTACCCTTTCTTGCCCCCATTTTTTTTTCTCTCCAAGAGTGACTTGATTCTGTTCCTCCTGGTTTTCTACTTGTCTTCTTGTTTCAACTCTGCACTTTCCAAAGACCTTAAAACGCTTGCGTGTAGCCAGGAGGCATAGAAATCTCTTGAAGCTTGAAGTCATGTCCTTGGCACAGCCAGTATCAATATTAATCCTTCCTTATTGCAATGCTTCAGCAATAAATAGATATGCTACTGGTCTAAGTAGTGTCAAGAGAATTAGAAAAAAGATGTCTTGTTTTTGAAACAAGGAACAGAAAGAGGCTTGGGCTCTACATTAAGGTATATAGGAAAGACGATGGCCAAAAGGCAGGGAAAGGGGGATTTGAAACCTCAGAAAACAGCCCAAATATTTTGAAGGGAGAAGGTAGTGGTGATGCATGGGGGTATATGACTTGTAGCTACAATACAAAAGAAGACAGAAATGCTGGTTCTGTAGAGAACAGGCACATGGAGCTACACTATAAGGGCAGCTGTCTTGTTTTTCACTAGAACTAATCTCCACTCTCACCTCCCAAACCCATCTGAAGAGAGATTTATGTGTATATTCCCAGCTTTCCTACGTACTTTCAACATTAAAATGCCCTCTCCTGAATTTAAAGACAAGCTAACAGGGAAAAATATCCCAAAACCCAAAGCCAACACAAAACCAACACAAAACCAGACCTCAGTTGCATCAGGAAGGAGCAAGGCAAAATTCCTCATCTTCTGGATTTAGCAGAATACCTCATCACACAACATAATGATGTATCACACCATGCTTTTGCTTGTTTTAAGGGTTCTGACATTTCTTTCTTCTATGAGAACTGACAGCAGCAAAATCCTGCTGGACACCAGCTCCTCTGCTACCTTTCCACATCAAAGGCAATGAGCAGCTTCATGTTGCCTGGTTATTAGCACCACCCAGCTGTATTTTACAGGCTGGTTGGAGTGTGAGATGCAGCATGGAAACAGGGTGACTGTGGGGAGCTCTTTTTTTTTGTTTGTTTGTTCCAAGTGTAAATCCTTCAGTCACAAAGAGAGCACAATAACATGGTGTCTTGGGCAACACAAATGCCCCTTACAGCTCATGATCATGTATGAGCTATGGACCATTTTGGACAACAACTATGATCTGGAATATGACCAATGCCAACAAGGAGATAGGGAGATATTATAGTTTATTTGAAGATTATTTCATCTGTAATCTGTCTTGAAATCACGAAGGTTATGAAGCTTCCGGAGAATTATACACCAGCCAGAGGAATGTTTTGTCTCTATCTCACTTAATTGCTGTGACCTTTTCAAATGCCAGCACTGAACATTTTTTTATACTGAGATCTAAGTATAGGACATATGTTCAGGCTCTGAGGCTTCATAGGACTACAGCAATAACCAGAACATAATTTTTAATTGTATTCTGAAGTGTTGTTCTGATTTTGCTGGATTATGAATCATCGTTGAGCATCAGACAAATCTACCAAAGCTAGACACACAGAGGAAAAAATAACCACACAGTTGATGAAGTTGAGATTTTCCATTATGCTGCTTCATACATTTAAACCAGCTTATTCTCTCACTTTCATTATAAATAAAAACAGCTTCTCTGTCTTCTGGCAGGCAGCATATGTGCTTCTTCTCTCCTCTCCCTCTGGGACTGATACTTTGACAGGAGCATGATTAGACATTGGAAAAAGAAGAGAAATCTTGCTAAAAAAGAACCAATGTCAAGATAATGTAATAAAAGTCTACACTTTTCACATGGAAGAGAACAAACAGGTACTTCATAACAGCTGAGACACGCACCTTTTTCCTTGCCTATTCAAAAGCACATAGGGACAGTTCAACTTGTCTTATGTTGATCACAGATCAAAATGCTAACAAGATGAAATAACTATCAAATAATGACACCATGATACAAATTCTTAATCTTATGATATTCCCCTTCAGTATTTATTTATGTTACAAATATTTACAAAGAATTCCTCTTGTAGAGCACTAATAATACTGAAATACAACTAAACTTGCTGCAGTCTATGAATAATATTGGTACTGGATAGGATGGGACTAACGCTAACTGTAGAATACAGTGTCAGTTCTTTGAAATAAGCTATTTGATGCTGTGTATAGCATGTATGCCTTTCTACTATACCTTGCATCTGGAAATGCTGGGAGTATTTCTTCATGGTAGAACAATCAAGCCTTTATGCTATTTCTGGTGGATAGAACTGAGATTTGCACTTCGCATCAGCTAGCCAGACATCTATGAACAGAAAAAACTTTCTTTTTTTAAACGCCTCTAATCATAATCAAAACAATTCCTCTCAGAAAGAATGTTGTTCCATACTTAGGAATTAATGACATCATTTATATTTTATGCTGTATTGTTAAGCTGTCCCCAGACATTAATATTCATTTGTATTTATCTTCACTTCTCCATAACACTCAGAGGTTACCAAGTCTGGTATTCTTCGCTTGATGATTTCCAGATTGTTTTATCTCTCAGGCCCATGTCACCTCTCAGAATTTCTGTAGGCAGCCATGCATCTTCAGCGCAGTTTTAATTGCAAATACTTTGAAGGTGATGTCCGCTCCATGATCATCTGCAGATCGGTTGCCACAGTCTTGCAGAATACCATGCTTTGAAGAGAAACAGTTCCTCGGGATTTATTTACAGGGTACAAAGAGTAATTTCCTTTAAAATTTAGCATGACATTATTTGGTGGGTAATAAGCAACACCATTATCTTTGGAACAGGACCCTGTTCAGGTTACATTTTACAGCTGCTGGAATGATGAAGACCAGCAGGCAGTGAATGTTGGAAACTGTTTTAAAGAAATTACACAGTTACTGCCCATGACATATTATCTAACTTTAGTCATTATTCTGAATGCAGAGTGCTATCTTAAGACGTAACTCCAGAGCCAAGTTCCAAAATCCCCAAGTTTAGAAAGATCCTCAAATCCAACAACGAGTGCCTTGGCCACATAAGACCTACAGTATACATGCAAGATTACCCACAGAGGAACAGTGCTCTGGGTGTGCAGAATCCTTGTGCTTACCTTTATCAGAGATGTCCTATCCACAGGTGCTGTACCTGTCTCTGTGGTCACCGGCCAACATTCATCTGGGGCTCAAGACACCTTGCATATGCTGTTACCATGAATACTTTTCAGAGAGGAGTGAAACCATGTACACCTATTCCTAATTAAGAAATCAATTAACATCAAACAGCTACCATGACAATATTCTACAACTCAATCAATTAAATATCACTACATTTACTCCTCTACAGTACCCATGCCAGTATTTGTGCTACCTTAGCCTCCTGTCACCATGAAGTCCTTCATCTAAGTTTTATCCACACTTCACTGCATACAGGTAATTACCAAAGTCCTGGACATCTGCCACCACTTTTCCAAGCATAGCAAACCACTGTGAAAGTAGGTATAACAACAATGCCGTACGGCAGCAAGACGGGAACTAGACATAAAATTTCACAACACAGTTAACATGGCCAGAACGCTGTTTACTTTATGAAGGCTTATATGAAAGAAAACATGACATGGAAAATTCCAGGCATAATCTTGGGAGAGAGAAATCAAACTTTTCTATAAAGGCGAGATCCCTGGAGGGAGTCTGCTGTGGTTTAAGGTATTACTGCCATCTCCCTTCCCAGAGTGTCTGGAAAGAATGCTCAAGTGAACAACAGCATGGCCTATTTTGCTGGGAATCTCTACATCTTCTTAGGCCAAAGTCTTGCATGAATTATCAGTGCTTAGTACTGGCACTGCCTGAAATAGTATGAACATAGACACCATCCTGGCTTCAGGAGGCCTTTCTGGCCCTCTGTCAACACATAGCTAAAGTGAAACCCACGAGTTTATCTCTGACCTTTTGATCACCCTGAGTAAATACAGGCATTATGAGCCAGCCCAGCTCCAGAGCACAGATTGCACTAGTACTGCAAACTAGAAAACAGTTTAAGGCATCATGATCTCCCAGGGACACGAAAATGATGCTGGTGTTCCCTGGGAGACAGCTCAAGGGCAGAACAGAGGGATTTAAGACTTTAACTCCCACACGTATAATTCAGTGACTACAGGCTTGCTTCTGCAAATCTCCCACCACTCACCATGGAACCAAGTCCACAGAGCCCAAGCTTAGAAGCTGTGCAATGGGGTGCTAATCCACAACTTGCAACATCTTCTTCAGAGGAAAATCTGTACCTGTTACTCAAGGGAGTGATATTTTGTAGTGCAGTAAAAGCCAATGTTGTGTGGATCTGGCTACCGAGTGCCAGTTTAAAAGATGAAAGACTCTCACTTCAGAACATGTTCCCTCATTAAGCAAGCTTCATGGTTATATAATGTTTACAATCCCAGAGTCTCCTATGAAAATATCAGATTCTTTCTTTTTTTATAGAAATACCACATATATTTGCTAATTAATCATAGTACGTTTACTTTGCTTATCTCTGATATTTTTATTGGTCTGTCAAAGCCAGACAAAATGATGACTATTGTAATGAACTCAGGGTATTTGAAATCACTAACCAATATTCAAAAGGCCATTTCTTTCTGGTACTGACCATACATATTCTCCAAGTATGAAAGTATGCAAATATACTTGAGTTGTTAAAATCTTATTAAAATCTGTGCTAAGGCATTTATGACTCTGAATTTGTAAGACCTGACTGACAGAATTGCTTCAATTGCTTCAACTGACTGACATAACTTAAAAGTCACATTTATTTGCCAGAAGAATTACAAGATGAGGTATTTCTTGGACTTTTGTCCAGGTATCTCTGGACAGGTAACAGTTCCAGAAACCTCTGTGGCTTAGACAAAAGTCTTTCTAACTTCACTGAACTGCTTGCACATGTTAATGTTCTTGTCATCTAAAAATCATGTATGAAAAGTAAACGAGTTTTTTTCCAAACCTAATATTAGAGTAGCAATATAAGCCATATCAGAGGATTGCAGGAAACAGTCCCTGACACCAGTGTAAGTCTCTCCACCAACTCCAACAGCCACTGGAACAAGATCACAAGATACATTGCTGATCAGCAGTATGCCAAACAAAAAACATGTGGCAGAAACTGCAGATGGTGATAAACTACTCCTTTACACCACAGGCTGCAATGACCCCCCCCACCAAAATAAATTCCAAACAGTGAATTTTTTTTTGTGACCTGTCTCCATAACAGTGAAGAGACATAGCAGATGAACTAGCCATATGTACAGTATAAACAAGAGCAGTAATCACTGCTACTGTAATCAGAAAGAAATTGCAGCACTTTCCCTGACCACTGTGCTTATATTGCAGATACATGCAAGTAATGGGAATAAAGATTGAGAAAGTTCAGTCTCACTCAGCAAGGGTAGAGAATGGGGAAACAGAAGAAAATACTGCAAAACCAAACAGACAAAAGTATGTTAGGGAAGCAGACAAGAATTGAAAAAGAGTACAGACTCAAATCGGTGTATAGCCTGATCCCAGGACATCATTTGGAGTTCTAATAGAACGTGTAAGATGAAAAGATGCCTGTCTGAACAAGTGGAACAGATGGAAATAGCCTTGCTGAGTACCCCACTGCAAGTGCCTGCATACATTCCCCAGAAGGGTATGAGATAAAGTGATGGCCACTGCATAGAGAAAGGAGGCAATCAGTCAAAAGCATGCAATGGATCAAGATTTTAATCCCAACAGAGAAAATGCAGAAGGCTCACCTTGATTTTCTTCTGCCATCTGCTGTGAAATGGCAATTGGCAGAAGATGAAGGATCACTGCAGTTCTTCTCCAAAGCATGCAGACAGTATGGTCAGGTATTTGAATATGACCAACTTCTGTTTTCATACTGCAACCTAGATGGTTGATGATATTTTAGATTATATTCTGATTCAATAATGTAGTTCATAAAGAACCATGACCAGGTGAGATATTTGAATAAAATAGTAAAAGTTGCTCTCAGTCCTGACAACTCTATATGATGCAGTCACCAGCAAAAAGAAGCTACTTCTTCTTATCTGAGGAATGTGACAGAGACAAGGTCCCCCTGGTGCTGTCCAGCTGGTTGCTAATTTCAAACAATGATCAAATAATAATTTTATCTGAAAACTTGTTTGGTGCCTGTATGTGACTAGTTAAAATTCTACCTAATGCAAAATACCTTAATTTCATTGAAACTAGAGAAGATTGGCTTCTGTCGGAGATCTGTAAACATAAAGTAAATGCAGCAGGCTCATTTTGCAGACAACAGAGACTGATGACTGAGCCTAGCTGCATTGTAGAGAAGTACTAATATAAACAGAATGTCTTTGCAAGTTAGGCTTGTTAAAATAATCAAGTGTTTCAAAAGAAGCAGGCTGTAAAATGGAAGACAGTAAAACAAAGACAGACCTAAATACTTGGACAAAAAATAGCAGGAAGACAATATGAAAAGCTCTGCTTATTTTTAGATCCCGATTCTATGGATTTTAAAGTATTATACGTCTAGTAAGTTGATACATTTTTTAAATTTTCTGGAGGAGGTTTTTCTTTTATGGAAATAAGTTAAAGGAAACATAAAAGGAAATGTTGTTGAGGGTCTGCACTTGTTAATTTATACAGTAATTAAACATTCCAGAGAAAGTTTAGGCCTGAAAAGAGTGAAAACTATGTGTACAACAGAAAGAAAATTAACATGAGCATGGAAAAATCTACCAAACATCTCAAAGAACAGGATCAAGTCCTGACCCCAGAGGATTTTAGCACAGAAAGATTTGGATTAAACTCAGCCCTCTGCAATGCCAGGATTTTGAATGTTTAGAAAACACAGAGTGCAAAGGGCAATGACAAGATAAAAATTTGATTTCGGTCCAGCAGATAGCTAGTGCTAGTGATTAAAATCTGTTCTATGACGTTAATAATCAAGGCCCCAGTCTTCCTATGAAGATTGAAGCTAAACAAAGGCAAGTGCAAGGTCCTGTATATGGGATGGTGCAATTCCAAGCACTACAGGCTGGACGGAGAATGGATTGATAGCAGCCCTGAGGAAATGGACTTGGAGTGGATGTAGAGCTCAACAAGACCTGACAGTTTGTGCTTGTGGCTCAGAAAGCCAAACATATCCTGGGCTGCATCACCTGGAGTACATCCAGCACTGGAGGTCCCAACATAAGAAGGACATGGAGCTTTTGAAATGAATTCAGAGCCCCAAAGATGACCGGAGGGTTGCAGCAGCCTTCCTATGGAGACAGGCTGAAAGAGTTGGGCTTGTTCAGCTCGGAGAAGAGAGGTTTTGGGAAGACCTTAAAGCAGCCTTCCAGCACCTGAAGGGGACTACATAAAAACTGGAGAGGGATTGTTTATCAGCAAGTGTAGTGATAGGATAAGGCATAATGGCCTTAAGATGAAGGTAGATTTAGATTAGATATAAGGAAGAAATTCTTCCCTGTGAGGGCAGTAAGGTCCTGGCATAGGCTGCCCAGAGAAGCTGTCAGTGTTCAAGGACAGATTGGATGGGGCTTTGGGCAGCCTGGCCTGGTGGAGAGTGTCCCTGCCCATGGCAAGGGGGTTGGAACTAAATGATTTTTGCAGTCCTCTCCAACTAGAACTAGAACCATTCTGTGATTCTATGTAAGGGGTTCTCCATGCCCACTCAGGAAGCTGTATCAGCCTTGCTGAGGTGTACTAAGGGGCACTAATGAAAGGCACAGAAAATGAGCATGACAGCCCAGGCATTCACAGAGGTAGTCCTAGTCCCCACAGAAGAGCAAGGAGCCAATTCATTGTGAAGTCACAACCACATGCTGCTTCTCAAGAACAAAGATCCTATGGTCGGTACAAAATCACCAAGCAATAACTTTCCAGGAAGATTTGCATTGAATTCTCCTTTTATTCTAGGTTAGCAGTACTAGTTAGCACTTCTACCACCTTCACTGAAGAACTATATGAGTAGCTTTTTGGTCCATAAATACATACTTGGAGTGGTACTTGCTTCACTAGTTCTGATTGTCTGAAAGTTTATTCTTAGTCAATTAATTAGGTGTCCTTGGAGATACACAGCTATCTCAGGAGGAAACTTGTCTTGTGTCTCTTGATTTCCTGTCCCAGTATAGCATAAAACAGTCTGTACACCTACCTATCTCTTCCATTGCCCAGTGTAAGGGGCTTGCTGGACAGAGAAGATAGTCAACATAAGATTAAATGCATCCCACCTGGAAGAACTATAACCTCTTAGCCTTCTCCTCTTTAAATTTAGATTTTTTTTTCATTACCAATTTTGTTACCAATTTTAGATTGATACTTCCCAAGCCATTTATTATTTTCAGGGCTCTTCACTGAAGCCACTTCAATTTACACAGGGCCATCTTGGAATGTGGAAGTGCTTCACAGAGTGTAAACAACTGACCCCTAGTAGTCACAGCAGTTTTACCATATACATGCATAGAAATATGGTATAGCAATATGATAACATAATACATTCATAATATATAATACATACATAACAGCCTCCTCAGTGATAATAACCTCTATATCAATACATGACAGCCTGTTGCTCATTATTTCAATTATTTCTTAAGCTTTCACTGCAGGAGGTTCCTAATCTGAATGGAGGTATCTTCCAGTATGTTTTTCTTTCAGAAGAATATGAGTTTTACTACTCATGCTGGACTATTTTACCACAGCTAATGATTAGGGAATGAAGCATTTGAAGAAACACTGGGGAAAATATATAATTAGAGAATTAGTAATGGGAGGAATGCACACCTAGGAACTCCTTTTGCCTCCCATTCAGGTGAAATAGGTTAGCAGTGAGTTAATTTCAAGTGACAGATGGAAATGGTGTGCTATGACGCAAAGTAGCAGGACTAGGATGATTAAGAAAAAATAAAAGGCTACCTGCCATTATCCACTAAGAAAAGATTGGACATAAGTGAGAGGTGTAACCTGTCTTTTCAGGAACTCTTCAGATTAGGTTATTAGTGAAGGTCATGGCAGCAATTTTTGTTGAAACAATGAAAGTGGTTTTTTTCCTTGTGTGTTCTGAGGTATGCCAGCACATCTTACGCGTGGCACTGTCTATTTAAAAGTATGAGAAGGTATTTCACTGCTATGATCTGCTTCACATTTTTAGCCTTTGCTCATCTAGTTCAAGAAAAAAAAAAAAGAGTTCAAAGACTCTAAACAAGGGTCAGATAAAAACAGGCATTACACAGCAAAGTCTGTTGGTTTACAGTTCATAACATATGTCTTCTGGTCACTGCTTACAGAACACTGATTATTTTGGAACAATACCATGTGAACGCAAACTTAATTCTGGCTCTGACTGAAGCAGAATGATACTCTGCATTTGGATTGCTCTCTACCACTCCAGGTCATGCCCTGCATGGTCTCTTTGTGGGGTAGCAAGCCACGTTCAGCCTACCTTCAATGGATTGTCCACCACAAACCAGTAATGAAGTACAAGCACCAAATTCACCACGTACCTGAAAGCAGCAAGCCTCAGTGTATGCTTGAGGCTGATGGAAGGTGCAATCTTGCTCTTCACAACCAAGCTCTTTGTTATTTTTGTCTTCATACAGTTTTTCTGCATGTGACCTGTGCTCCTGAGCCTGAAGCTCTGGCCATCAAACAGCTTAAAATCTGTTGGGTCCTTGTGTCCTGATGCCAGGTTTGAAGGTCTGAGACCTGCTGTGGTGCACCATGTTGCCATGTTACCCCATATGTGTGCCCAGACTTCCCCCATGTGCAGTAGGAGATGGTGACAGTGGTAGGGAAGGGTGGGAGACAGGATGAATGCCCAGGGCTCACTGACATGCTTGTATCCAGACACAGGAGTTTAGAAAAATTCCTGGCTCTGATCATAAAGCTGTTGTTGAAGCACTGTAGTGATGCAAGTGCTAATAGAGTTTGCAGGTTACAGAGGAATCCATTCTGCTCCCTTGATTAAAGGCGATGTCAGCATGTATTACCTGTCAGTGGGAAATCTCAGCCATGAAAACTGGCTTGTCCTGAAGCAGATTTTTTCTCATTGAGTATGATGAAGTCACGCTGTAGTACAAAACAAACAAACAAACACACTGGTTTACTAAGTGCACTGCTATTTAAGGAGCAGAAGCTGACAGAATGTGTAATTTAGAATGCTGCACTGAGTTTCCAACAGTGCCTAAATTTGTCTTTTGATCTTTGTAAATTTAGTTTTTGGCTTTGACCCCTACTCCATCATATTTCCAATAGTTTCTCAAAATTTAATCTGGGGCTGTCAGTACCCTTTTGACCAGACAGTATATAGTATTTAGATAGTGTATATTTATGCCATCTCATTGCCACAGTGTATAAGCACCCAACAACATTTATGAAATCAATATTCTTAGTCTCAGACAAGCTCTCTTCCAAGCTGAGAAAAGGTGGAGGCTCTCAATTGTTCTGTTTTCTCCCAAAGTCTGCTTTGCTTTTAACATCATGCATTCAAAGGATAATTCACCTAATTCCAGGTAAAGACTCCTTATCTGTTTAATTAAATAGAACTACCTGGGATGCAAGAAGTAATGGGGCCATAAAAACCAGAAACAGAATCCTAATATGATTAGAAGAGATGTTTCCAGACATTTAAAAAAAATAGTCTTTATGCAATCAAAGAGGCTTTATTAAGATTGCACATACTGTTCTGGTCATACCTGTTGAAGATACTTTTGGACTAAGTCTGACATAGAAAAGAGATATTAGGATCAGCAAATCCTAAATACCCCAGTATATAAGGCTACTAAAGTGCTTGACAGGCATCAACCTTGCAAACAGAAAAGCAGAAAGGTGAATAGAATATCTGTTTAAATGCATTGTGTTGTAAACATTTT
The DNA here is from genome assembly GCA_013399135.1 of Heliornis fulica. Taxonomy (NCBI): domain Eukaryota; kingdom Metazoa; phylum Chordata; class Aves; order Gruiformes; family Heliornithidae; genus Heliornis; species Heliornis fulica. Next base: position 42,785 of record VXBZ01010991.1, on the reverse strand, counting down.
GGAAGCAGAAGTGGCTGAAATGAAATGAGGGATCTCTGAAATACCCTTACTGTAGGAAAAAGGAGGGGGAAACCACCAATATCTTTAGGAGACATTTTGCCTGCTCTCAACAGAGCTACATGTATTAATTAGCAATATTAGATTGTACATCCATGATAATAGCAAGCCAGACTTAATGACTGAGATGCTTTCTCTGTTGTATCTGAACAGTGCTTTGAGGACTTTGTGCCCACAAACACCTCCATGTACCTTCATGTGACTTTAGGGCATGCAGGCAATACAGCCTTCTGTTTTAAACATATTTAAAAAAAAATAATATATTCCTTAGAGTCACAGGAGGAAAATAAGGTCCAGAAGAATCCCAGAACTATTCATTACATATTGTGGCTCTTGGGTGTTAGGTGCATAGATGTGACCATAGCTACCCTCACCAATAGCCCAAATAAAGTGACCCACTTCTGCTTTTGGAATATTCTTCCCTATCTTTCAGTGCTTCATATGGGGTTTAAAATAAAGTCTATGACTATTATTCCTTATGACCATTTGTTATTTATGTGTCTCTTGCTATGAAAAGGTCTTGGAGTTTAACTGTCCTAAACTTCAGACAGATAATTAAAGATTTTGTATTACTAAGCAGAAAAAAACCAACAAAAAATCTATTAATTAAACTTCATCTGTCTCCCAGTAACTTTTGGTTGTTTGGAGAGATCTCTTTCTTTTTTCTTCATTAGCCACTTCTCGCAAAAAATAAGGAATTTCTCCCTGTAAATGATCAGTCATGTGGTACTACTTCAGGCAGGCTAAGTATCACTCAGAAAAACTGTTTGCAAGAGAAAATATTTATGATACCTTTAATGAAGCAAAAATTCTTGTCTGCATATATCTTCTAGGTAGAAATGCAATAATAAAAGTAAAAATGCATGTGCCATAAGACTGCTTTCTTTTACAAGATTTTAATACATATTAACAAGAAAGAGATCTGAAAGTACACAGAAAAGGTAATCAAGCACCTGGGCAATGATCTAGAGAACAGACACAGGACATGGAATGAGAGCAATAGAGAAATAATGGGGTGAAGAGCCATAAGTGTTCTTCACAATTTTTCATAATTTTTTAAAGCAAAAGATTGATTTCATCAAAGCGGATTTGACCAGAGCAAAATAGAATTGCATGTCTAAAATTATCTGGAACTGCAGTTCCAGACACATCTCCTAACTTCAGTGATGGTATTCGTAACTACAGTCATGAAATGAGACCCAAATCTCACATACAACAAAATATCCTAGACATGAAATAGGTAGAGCAATGCAACTTATTGCTGACCCCATCAAAAGGAATGTATGTACTAGCTAACTACTTCTTAGGACTAGCACCCTCAGAAAGAAAAGCAGCTCAAGTGAATGAAAAAATTTGCTCAAATATGAAGCAAATAAATTAGGGCCTCTGCTGACTTCTCTTCCTCTTTTGCTCTTTTGTTTTACTTCCCTTTATCTACCCCCTCTTACCAGCACCCAGGCTGAACTTCAGAAATATAACTAGCGTTCTGCTAAGCATATAGAAAGGAACAGTATTGCATGTCCCTTCCCCTGATAACAAATTTCCTTGTATATTCCAAGAGTTGTTACAAAATCACAGTCACAGACTGGTCTGGCTTGGAAAGAACCCCAAGGATCAACAAGTTCCAAGCCCCCTGCCACAGGCAGCCCACCAACCTCCAGGCCTGCATCTAGACAAGGTTGCCCAGGGACCCATTAAACCTGGCCTTGAACATCTCCAGGGTTGGGGTATCCACCACCCCTCTGGGCAGACTGTTCCAGCACTTCACCACTCTTTCCATGAAGAACTTCCCCCTGGTATCTAACCTAAACCTTCTCTCCTCTAGCTTAAGCCCATTCCCCCTTGTCCTACTACTATTTACCCTTGTCTTGGCTTTCCAGATGACAGCTCAGTCCCTAGCATTCTGACATCACTTACTCCTCTGGGTGTGCCTTCTCCCAGCCAAAACAGAAAATACCTGTGATTGTGGAGGAATTGCATTCCCACAAAAGATAAGTGCTGCACATCTTCTGTGTATCACTGCTGCAATTATTAATCTAATTGTCACAAAGTAATAAAAGTATCGGGTAAATAAAATGAAAATTTCATACTTCCAATATTGAGAAATGTTCTAATTTAATTTCAGTTAGATATTGCTCTTTCTCTAACGGTTTTGTTTCGGTTTGGTTTGGCTTTTTTCTTTCCTGTAACCCGGACTTTCCCTTAATCTGAAATCCTGGGGTTCAGTTCACTAGTTCTTCAAGTTTTCTTTCATCCTAGAGGTTGGACTTCAGTTGTCAATTGTCACACAGGTTGGAGAGAGTACGCAAGATACGTGGAGAGGAGGTATCCAGGTGAACAAGGCTGGAAAAGGAATTAAAAAATGCTCAGGAGAAGGATTAAGAGCACATGTTCAGGGAATAAGAGATGAAGCAGAGATGGGAGGTGAAAGTGTATGGACATATTTTTTTTATGGAAGAAAATTTTTATGATGTCAGTAGTGAGAAACAGGTTGCCCAGAAGAGTTGTGGATGCCCCTTTGAAGATCATCTAGTCCATCCCCCCCTGCCATGGGCAGGGACATCTTTCACTAGATCAGGACGCTTAAAACCCCATCCAACCTGACCTTAAACACGGTACACTCATGAGATGCAGGGCAGTATGTCCTGGGGTGTCATTAAGAGCCTACAGCCTTAGCACTAGGTGTTGAACTTACTGACTACGAGCAAAGTGTCATCCACTGTAGATGAGGTACAGGATACGTGTTTCCTGTCAGATTAAGCATGCCCAGGATACATGCTCAAGCAGCGTCCTGTGATTGTGATCATCTGTCTAGTTGCTAGCACACCTCCTGGGCCTGTTTGGCCCATGACAACTAGCACAGTGCCACACAATGCCAGGGCAGGACACAGGGAATGGCATGGAGCAGGAATTCTTCCCAGCAGTGAAAAAGAAGATGGGTCAATGAATTATTATTAGCTTTGCAGACAGATGCTCTAAACCTATTTTTATCCTTTTTCCTGGCCCCTACATTTTCTTCCCTTCTATTCTCCTATAAAAGGCAGGACTGCATCTGCTGTAGTCAATATTTACAACTCCCATCACAGGTGCCTGTGTCTCTGTATGCCACAAACTGTCATTTGAAGTATTGTGGAAGAGGGAGAGAAAACCCTGTCCAGACTCTCAAGGCCTGTGTCTTCTGATATATGGCTCTAGGAAACAAAATGACACAGACTGAACTTTGTCTTTGGCTCACAGGAGTCTTGGAGCTGACCCTTCTGCCATGAGCTTACTGAGTGTGGGAGGCCAGGTATGACTGACATGACTGCTGGATGGCACCTGTAGAGACACACCTGACAAAACATGTTTGAATGCTTGGACCATTCAGAAAGCCACTTGTCCTGAAGCTCATGGTAGCTCCTTTCTACCCATGGTAGAAACCTGAGTGATGAGAAGCCCTGTAGGGGACTAGCCTAAAGACTCCGGGAGATTTTGATGGCACTGTTGTGGCACTGTTGTGCCATCAAAACCATTGCTTCTGGACAAACGATCAAAACTGTTGTATCTGGACAAGCCAGTTCTTTTCCCTGAAGGTGAGGGTCCTGGGTGTCCCAGCAGTCACTGTCAGTGTGGAGGCCAATCTGCAGTACCACTGATGCATGCCACCATCATGCAGCACAAACTGCAGTTAGCACAAAGTGCTGCTTATTTTGAGGTGCTCTCAAGGAAAGACCTAAATGGTGTTCCAGAGTCCACACCACCACCATTTGCAGCCTTGGGTCCTCTGTGGGGACCCTGCGCAGATGCAGAGGGTGCAGTAGACTCAGTCTTTTCCATGCGTTTGAATGGGGCTGTGAGCCAGCGGTTGATGCTGAAGGCTGCACTCCTCAGGCAGGGGCATGCTCTCATCCCAGACCCTCTGGGAGGTAGGAGAGCAAACACCTATTGCTCTTGCTGCGAGTGAGTGGGGCCGATACGAGGGGCCAGCCATTGTCTGGAGGGTCAGCGCCCCCCAGCAGGAGTCCTGCTCCGCCCTCTCGGCTGGTCTGCCCCCCTCACTCCGAAGGTCTTCTCACCGGGCCACCCCTGCACAGTGTCGGGGCGCGGGGGAGTCCGCCGCCAACAGCTCTCGGCCTTGCATGGGGCGGCGGGAG
>VXBZ01010991.1:0-38178 GCA_013399135.1 Heliornis fulica | reverse complement strand
TCTCCTCGGCTTGAGCCGGTCTCCTCCGGGAAACGCGGGTTGTGAGCGCATCCCGACCGGCTCGGTAAAGCTGGCCGCTATAATTCGCGCAGAATGACACGTGTTGCTGGCAGTATTTTGCTGTTTTTTAGGGGTTTAGGGTTTGGGTTGTTTTGTTGTTGATTTGTTTTAATTATTATTATCTTTATTATTGTGGTTCTTCCACTGTCCATTCCCAGCATCCCCTGAACCCACCTAATTCCTGCTGGAGCCCTTGGAAGTTTTGGGCAGGTGAGGCTATAGGTGCTGGGCATCCTCTACACCCAGTCCAGGTGCAGTGTGCCCATGACTGATTTAAATCTTGGGGTGCCTTCTGTTTAGAGCTGGTCAAAGCATAAAGGAAAGACGCCTAAAATCGGCTAGATTGTAGTTAGTTTCTAGTTCCTCGTTCAGCACAGGACAAGTTTGAGAGCATAAGCAGCCTGGCAGACAGGGACAGCAGGCCTGGAAGCCTTCTTGCTAGGAGAGGCAATCTGCTGTTTTTAACCCAGTCCTGGCCAGGAGAGTTCTGTGCATGCCCACAGTGAGTCTCTCTCTCTCTCTCTCTCTCTCTCTCTCTCTCTCTCTCTCCCTTTTTTTTCGTTCANGTGTGGGCCTCTCTCTCTCTCTCTCTCTCTCTCTCTCTCTCATCCATTTTGTTCCAGGATACACGTGCCCAATCAGTTGTGCATGTGCGGAAGGTTGTTATTTTCCCCTGTGCCTTTCACATGGCAAACAGCTCCTTTTTGGCCCATTGGCATTGGAAGGTGTGCAGTGTGGTAGCTCCTGTGCTGTATGTTCAGCTTGTTAGTCCATAATGAGTATGCATACATCCACAGATCCAAGTAATATCTCTTGTCAGACTAAAACCACTTTACTCAAAGTGTGTTACAAAACATGATTTTATTAATCCTATTTTTGCATAGCTTTTAATGTCCACTATGTATATATAATTCTGGATGTCTATTTAACCATTATATTAAGGTATGCGGTGTTCAGTTTGAATGATATACAAAATGCAGCAAAGAAGATTATTGCCATTATTTCCTAAGGACGATTCTCTGATAACAAACTGCTGAATAACTGTTGAATGTTTAAAATGTGTTTGTGTGATTAGCAAAAAATTAACCATCACTTGGACAGTTGATTCTGAGCAATTCTGGTCAATTTTAAACTTATGCTATGTTTCGCAGTGAAAGTCAATAGAAAATTAATTGTTGGTTAACTATTTACACCTTCTGAACAGAAACATTTTTAGCGACTTGTTTTTGTACATGCCTATTGCTACAGGTTCCCTTTGTTTCACGAGTTGGAGTGAAAGAGTGTAACAGCTTTTAATATGCCCTTGTTTCTCATGGTTGCCATGGGAATATTTTCATGGCAGGCCTGCACAGCCCACATACATTTTCTTGAAGTGCACAGAGAAGCAGTGCTATGTCTTACTAAATTGTGTCCTTCGCTCTTTGCTACCCACAGACAGCAGCACAGTGAAAGGTGCTGCTGAGGAACCTCTTTTTTATTCAATTCCTTTTACACCAAATCTTCTCCAAAGCACTTTCAAACTATAGCAGCTTTTCTCCTACCCTCACACAAGAGACTAGAAAAATACACACATGCAAAAATTACGAATTATTAGACACCTATCTTCAGGGGTGAATAAGAAGTCATATATACTAGCTGAAGGGAAGTAACTGTCTTCTACCAACATACTTCTCTTTAAATCATTGACTTTGCAGCCAGCTGATGAAATGTTTTTATATCTCCTTGCTCTGAGGGATGTGCCAAGCTGCTGCTGAGATCTCTTTTCCTGTCCACTGGAAAATAAAATACATGATTTTAAAATGAGACATGCCATGGAAACCAGGTTTGTTACTGCTCCTGATTTGATGTGTGTTCCTTCAGAAAGTCACTGGTTTTGAGCCTAAGGTGCAGCTGACTGAGAGGTCACTGCTACTGCCTTTAGGGGAAGAAAGCATCAGTCAGTATGTGGCTATAACAGAGCAGAAGCTCTCATAACCTTTGAAGTAGGTGTGTTTGAGTTAGCCACTACAGGTATAGGCACAGCAGATAGATAATCACAGAAGAAAGTTGCTGTGCTGATGTAAGGATGTAAACAAACATGTTGCAGAGGTGCCACTCAGCTCTCTCTTTTTCTATTTGTTTATTTACATTAATAAAAGATGCCCACTTGCAGTGCTCTGACTCTCTTTGGCAGAAGTTCTGCCCATCATTTATCCAGATCTCATTAGTAGAGTTTGAAATTTAATGAGTAAATAAACCTGATGAGGGAATAGCAGTGCAGAGGCCTTCATGCACCTGACAGTCACTGTTCTCCTCTGAGAGGGCTCACGTTTTATCTAAAGATACCACTTGGTTTGTTGAAAACCAAGGAGTACAACTAAATAATTAACTATTGAGTGTTATTTAATGAAAATCTATTTAAAATTAGCTTCCATTAATTTCTTTCAAGTCTAAAAAAATAATCTGTGGCTTCTGTGAATACCTAAGTTTATCTCAATACACTTATTTCGACATTTGAGGAACAGGAGGTTTTCACATAATCACAGAATGTAGGAGTTGGAAAGGACCTCGAGAGATCGTCTAGTCCAACCCCCTGCCTGAGCAAGATCACCTGGATTAGGTCACACAGAAACCTAGAGAGTAGATTCTATTTTTATGAGTAAAACTTCAGCCAAAGTCCCTGGAATTTTAGGGAATGGTGTGGATAAAAAAAAAATTAGAAGAAAATTTCCCAACTTAACAATGTATATATAAAAATAATTTGCCACACACTTTATCTAGTGACACTGTATTTACCTGGTACTAAAGCATATCTAGGTCGGAAATGTAAAAGGTCCTCTTAGAGCTGGAACTTGTGTCATGACAGATCCTTCTGTTTGCTCTGAGCTCTCCCTTTTCTTGGAAGGACTCCTTAAGCACAAGGATGGAAATGACTATGAGAAAATGATGAGGTTGTGTCATGAAACTTACCTTTCTAATTAATTGAGACACCGATGACAGAAATTTTATTAAGAACTTGGAATCTTTTCAGAGGTTTTGTTTAAAAACTTCCTCCACATGTTTCTGAAGTGTCTTCCCGTTCCACTTTTGCCATGGGGACCTCTTTGTTTTAAAAGAAGTTATCATATTTAAACCTAATTTTATGCCAGTCCTACTTAAGAAAATGCTTCTCTTAAATTACTGGTACACAGATTTTACAGTTTAAGTGAAGTTAACTGATTATTTTACCCCCTAAAAGGTGAAGCCTTTTTAAAATTATGGCAAAAGTTATTTGATGTATGTTTAGGGTTTTCCTGTTCACAAGCAATGTGACATGTTCCTGTAGGTTTAGAACAAAAATCTACTGTGAGATAAAATATTTCCATTGAAATCTTATGGTTTTAAAATAATTACATACCTGGTTTTGTGTTGTTGAGATATTACTGTGCTCTATAATCTTATCCACATATCTTAATTTTTATTTGTATGAAGCTCTAATGTGCTTTATAATTACAGTAGCTTTCACTGCCCCTGAAATCTTAAATTACTTTAAAAAAAACAAAAAGGGATTTTGGGGGCTGTTATCTGAAGATGTTTGATGTGTTTTAAAATAGACTGAAGCAGAGGGCAAAATTGTTTTTCAAAACAAATGAGGGACATACTATAAGAAAAGTGTGCAAGAAATGCATAACTTCCACTACTTTTTTCTTTTTTTTTTTTTTTCCTCCCTGGTATTAGTTTACCATGTCATAATACTCCTCCTTGGAAAAGACAGTTTGCCAAATGAGACACTATTTTTTTTTGAGAACAGTACCAATCTGCTAGTCCTATACCGGATGGCAATTCGGAGAAGAAAAAAAACCAAAACAAAATGTAGTCATGGATGAAATAACTGTGCATGAAAAAGTGGACTAGACGCATCCGTGGGAGGATTGTGACCTTCTCTGAGGGATGTCACTCTCTCCAAGATGCGCTCAAGCAAAGGGAATTCAGGATATTTCCCTGTTTGTTGACATGGTGGAGCTTTTCATTCACATTTTCAATCATCTGTCTCTGTATCTGCACAGAGAGCTTTTTTCTTTCTGTATTCAGCTACTCTCACAGCTACAGCAAAGGAATCTGAGGCAGTTAGGTGAAGCCTGCCAATCTGCTTCTAGATCTTCCACAAAAAAATTTGGCAGTACACAGTAAACAGTACGGAAAACAGCTGTGTTGAGTTGTGAGATAGTTTGGTAGCCTAGGCAGCAGGGACAGCATTTAAAGTCACTGACTGATACCTCCTAGTTAGTCTGAAAGTTTATTTCTTAAGAAGCTTTCCATTCTACTTTCATGAGCCATCTCATTTCTCAAAGCAGTGCATCATTAAGGAAAGCTTTTCAATTAGCTTATTTAATCGTTATGAAAGAGTGTTATTGGGAAGAGTTCATTCTGTCTGCTCAGGAAAAAGTGATAACTGCTCTGGAAGGGGCAAAAAAGGCAAAACTTTGAGGGATTCCTGGGTGGCTATGATGGAAATAAGTGGTGGAGAACCTAAGTTTATATGTCATGGTTGATGTTTGGTTTGCAAACTGCAAAGTCTGAAGGAATTTCTTACTTGTACTGCTGAATTGCGTGGTTTTGGACAAACAAGATTAGACACCAGAGAAGCTTAAAATTCTTTGTAAGAAGGTTCAGCCCATTGTTTACTTGGGCAACCACTCACAGTGGTGCTCTTGGTTCATTAGGTTTGTCAGAGTTTGATCTAGTGCTCAGCTAGAACCTAACCACAATTTCGGTGGTGGTAGGTATTTATCTTGTGAGTTTTGTTTGGATCGAGTATGTACTGTGAGACAACCCCTGATTGACACTACATACTGCTCTGTACCTCAGTTGTGGTGTGTAACTCATATAACTCAGTGCATATGCATTGGATTTCTTTTTGTAGGAGCTCTCCTTTTGAGTTCCAACTCCATCAGCCTGTAAGAGCTAGTCTGAAAATAAAGCCTCCTTCATGCATATTGTGTGGATACTCTGCAGATCTTATGCTGTTCTTCACTATTGTCTGACATTGATACAGCAGACTTTCTGTCTTGTAATACTTCTAGTTTTGCAGATCAAAGGTAGTAACATGGAAAGAATAAGCATTGCTCTTTGTCTGCAAAGACACAGTTAAACATAATCTACTTGGTCATCTTGACCACAGATGTGTGCCTGCATCCTCTGCCCCCATCCTCTAAGTTTTCTCCTTGCCTGCTTTTTTTTTTTTCACCTTTAGTTTTCTTGTAGCATCAAGAATTGCTGAAAGATCGTATTCTGTGAATACTTGTGAATTTTGCTCAGTAGCAAAAGGTGCTTTATAATACTACAAGCAGTGCTGGAAGTTTACCTCTGGAACTACCAAGGGGTTGTGTTGCTCCAGCTGCTTACTTAGGCAGCACAGATATAGCTTCTGCCAGTTCTCCACAGTGATATGAGTCCAGGTCATCAAACATTGTTGCCCGTGGCCCCAGAAGCTGTGAGGAGCAGCTCTGTCTCCATCCTGGGTGTGTTCAGGCAGTCTAAGGTGATCTCAGGAGTATTCAAGGACTTTAGGATAGTGAGTGAGTGAGTGAGTGAGTGAGTGAGTGAGTGAGTGAGTGAGTGAGTGAGTGGAGGTGGCTTTGTCAAAGGTGGAGAACCGTCCCAAAAACTTCAGGGGGCGTGTTGCACTGCCGAAGTAAGCAGCCTGAGCAGTGCAGGCTTACACAGCCCTCCTAGTTTCAGCGGTAACTTCCAGCACTGCTTGTAGTATCATAAAGCAGCAGAAAATTTGCTTTATATTTACATATCTTACCAGCAGCTAATGACAATGAATTAGGTCTTATACATAATTTAGTCAATTAAGAAGGCTTTTCTTCTTCAGAAGTTACTAGTCTGTATGTAAACAATCTGGGTGATTTTGGCACACTTCCTGCTGGCACAGTTTTCTTCTCTATAGCACAACTGACAGCTATACTTAAGCAATTCTGTTACTTAAAGATAAAAACCCCCTATCGTCTCTTTTCCCCTTCCTGGAACGTTGATTCACTTACAAAGTTCTCAATTCTGTTTCTGCCATCAATCGCTATTAGCTGGGCTTCAATATCTTGAGGAAATTGCATTCATCTCATTACACTTTCAGTCTTTTCATTTTTTAGAGCCATTTTTTAACTTAACATTATTTTCCTTTAGGCTGATAACCTATTTAATCTTTGTAAACTTAGGTCACATATTAAGTTTTTTGCTGCCTTTTGCGATGTTTTGCCAAAATGTATCACATTTTAAGCTTCTCTGGTGTCTAATCTTGTTTTTCCAATGGAGAGTGAGAGCTGCTCAAATAAGCAGTGGACATCAGTACTGTTGTTGGGGGTCTCTGTGTGTTTGTGTAGAGGAAGGGAGGGTAGGAGGCAGGAAGGGGGAAAACCTAAGTGCAGACTATCCCCAGAAGAAACAGTAATCCTGTCTAGAATCCTGTGAGCTACTTCTGGTAGCTGGTGTATATGGCAAAGTACATAACAGATTTGCTTATTTTAAATACTGGCTTAACAGGAAGAGTCGTTAGAGCCTCTGGCATACTGCAGTTACAAGCATTAGGTTATGCTGGTGACCACTGCTTGACACTTCATGTTTCAGGTGGTTAAAGAGTTCCATGAAGTCTTAATTAATTTGAAATCTGTTAATCTTACAACTTTGTACTAATGAGCTTCATGTTTTGTTTGTTTTTGGTTTTTTGTGGGTTTTTTTCTACTGTTTAACTCAGCTGGGAGTGAAGGGGGGTGGGGAGGGAGGATGACTTTGGAGCCTTCTGCCTCTCAGCCAACTCATCTTTATGTCAATGGTATAATTCATGTATAAACCATTGAATACGGTTTGTTTGGTTGACTGCACATGGCAACAGCTGATCAAACAGCCAGTTCATACTATGCATCATGATTACCTGGCTAGTTTACAGATAAACTTGCATCCTCTTTGTTTGGGTGATAGGTCTGTGAATGCATTAAATATTGGAGCAAGACATGTGTTTTGTTCCAGTCTGAGTTAGTTTTTTATAGGGCTGGCTTGGGCAGAGGCTGACTCTGTGAGTTAAGCTGAATAGCGAGCAGAAATGAGGAAAGGAAAGATTGTAAGTTATTTTATACCCTGGATACTTCTCTTTTCCTCTATGCTCTCCCCCCCCACCCCCTCACCCACCTTTATATCACAATGACACAAATCCAATGGCAGCATTTTTTCATTTGTAACACTGATGGTTTTGAGTTGTCTGGCTCATAGACTTTCTCCTGCCTGCACTTAGAGATGGAGGGAAGACAGTCACTTGAAAATGTTCTTATTCAGTGGTTCCCTTTTGGGCTTCTCCGGGTGGTATCAGTTTTCTCAGTCTTTGGTATCTCAGATAGAGAACAGTTCATCTCGAGCTGGCCGTCAAGAAATGAAGTGGCCTTTTTGGATTATCAGCAAAAAGCTGGCTGGCATGTAAAGTGATTTTGCAGGATGCTGGGAAGTGGTGTGCTTCATCTAAAATTTTCAGTTGTTTAAATAGATAAAATGTTCACAGTCTTAATCTGTATGTGTGTGTATGTCGTCTGCTTGTATATGTGCGCTGTGGTGATGACAGGAATTTCCAGAAGGTCACTGGGGTACAGCTTGGTGGATATTTGAAAGGGACACTGAAATATACCTGCTATAATTGCATAGTTAGTAGATGGAACTGGGTGAAAGTTACTTAGCTGAAGATCAAAGAAACGAAATGTGTAGCTCTGGGATGGGAGCATGGTGCTCTGCTGAAGGCTTTGCTAGCTGCCATGAGAAGTGCCTTTGTCTAGATGGATATCTGTGAGTCACTAAATACTGAGAAATCTGGGTAACACCAAGTTACTCTCTAATAGCAAAATATGAGAACAGTAGTCTATTTTTTAAGCTCCCAACTTATATTTGATCATGTTTGTTGAGCATTTACTTTTCTCAGGGGACTGAAAAAATAATGATTCTTTCTTGATCACACACAAGACTTAGTAAAACAGATAACCATTTCTCTTCAGAGGCAAATGCTGCACATTTTTCCAGACATGGCTTAGTCTTTTTTTTTTTCCCACTATGCTGTGTATGGAATGCAAAAATCTTCAGAGTAACTCTGGCTGGCATTTTATTTGCTTCTGTATGTCCTCCTAACAGTAGTCCCTAAAAGGATACCTTTAGTAAACTAGCCATATAGTGCCTCAGCCAGTTCACATTTGTTGTAGTGCTGCCATGTCTTTCAGTTATCTTTATCTCCTTTGTTTCTTCCCTCTTGTATTTTGAGGCAGCCTAGGTTGGCAGACTAGCAGAAAGGGATGACCTAAGACAAAGGAAGCCCTGGTGTTGAGAGTGTGAGATAATAATGCAGTACTGATAATGTTGATGATTCAATTAACTTTAACTCATTGGTATATCCTAGGGCCATAACAAATGGCATATAGAATGTGGGTTTTTTTGATCTTTTTTTTCTTAATCTGGCTGGAGCCAACTTAGAAACAGACTTGACTCTTCTTTTTAAAGTATGAAGTAGACATTGAATGGATGTCCCTCTCCACATCTAAGAGATGACACTAAAATACTTTTGAAATGCTGGAGTAATCTGTTTCATCAGTCTCAAGTTTCATTGGAACCTTTCACGTCCACTGTATTTTTACATATAAGGCCTGTGCAAGGGCAGAACAGCTGCAGCTTCAGCGCTTGAGCCTGGGCACCACCACACCGAAGGCACTGAGTTTTCACCCAAAAGCAGCAAGCTATCTTCATGCCATGTTTGGCAGGACTCTAAGGCACTGCTGCTTTGCTTCTCTCACTCCTGACTGATGGAGCTCCCTATCACTGTGCTGGGTGGGCTGCCCGTGACAAGTGTAGACTGAATGTTTTTAATGTTGGTTTAAAGAACTGTGCTTAATTAACACTACTCCCTGCTCAGTGGATGAACCACCTAGGAGCACTGCCAAGGAGAAGCATCTCAGAAAGTTGGGACTAGAGTTTGTATTCACATAATGTTGCATTAACTCACAGGGATGTTCATATTGACCTCAGTAACAAGCTTGCAGAAGCAATGCTCAGACAGAAGAACTCGCTGCCTCAACTAGACAATGAAATGCTGACAGAAATAAATCGTATTTGCTCATAGAGTGTTGTATTCTAGGTAGAAATGTTATGTCCTTTGTTCAAATATTTGAAGCAAATGTATGTTTTAAGCAGCTGGGCAGACTGTTAATGTCTTTTGTTTGTTTTTGCTCCTTGGGGTTTCTGAAACTGTAATTTTATTATTTCATTATTTTTAAAATTTTTCTAATGTTGTGAGTAATATTAATTTTAATGTCATTCATTGCTGCACAGTGATACAGCTTAAGAATGAGTGTATTTCCCTTCCATGGTCAAAATAGTTGCATAGAAAAGTTGCTTTGATACCTTTCACAGTACTGTTTAGCATGTGGAGGTAAGGCATTGAGAATAACAAAGAGTGACAATTTACAGGGACCCAGCTCTATCATGGCTTTAGGTTCTAAACTATAATATTTTAATCTTTTTTTTCCATGAGGTTGAGTCAGATATCGCAAGTACCTTTGTAATAAAGGTGGCCCAAATTAGTGAAGTTAAAAGGTAACCTTCACCCTGAAAGCAAATGGATGTAGGTGGGGGGCTACGTTAATAAAATCTTGTCAGGCTGTGGTATCTTCTTGTCCTTGTAGCCCTCACTTTTCAGCAGCATTGTCACCTAGACAGCTCTTGGAGCAGTCTGGATGCTGTGTACCTTGTCTTGGCAGTGGACTGAAAAAGCAGTGAGGTAGGAAAACTTAATATTGTTCATAGACACCGTTTTTGGGAGCTTCATGTGATCTGAATTTCAGGCAGTGTGCTCTTAGCTATCCCTGTTGTATTGCTTCTGTTACAATTCTGAGCATGTCCTTTGAATTTGTAAAAGGATAGTGTTCTTCTCAAGAACAAACTCCCTTGACCTTTCTGTAATGTGAGGAAAGCTACAAAAAACGCTTCTGTCACCTTAACCAACCCAGACCCTGGGCCAATGTTATTTTTGCTTTTTTGTTGTTGTTGTTGTTGTTGTTTTGTTTCTTATTTTGCTCGCAGTCCTTATCAATAATGCCTTACAGGCATTACTGTCTCGAGCCATTATTTCAATTAAAACATTTTAGCTGGCTAATGATGTGTGACAGAGGTAAAGGTGACCAGTGCCAGGTTCAATCTCTCAGTGGCAAAGCGGTAATCGGATTGTGTTCTTTAGAGCAGTCAACACAAATGAAAACAATGCTATTAAATTGCAGTTTCTAACAGTAATGCAATAAAGGAACTGTGGAAGATTTGAAGGAGAAAACCCACTGGTGGAAAATGGCTCCTTAGCAGTGGATAAGTACACGCCTTTTCACTGGTTCTGCTCTCCATCCCTTTGGTATCTCAGCCATATGCAATCTGTGCTGTGCTAATGGCATTGAATTTACAGGATGTTTTTGGGTTGTCTCTTAAAAGGAGGTAAGAGAACCCTAAGTATCAACAAGAAGGCCTTTGATTGTAGCTTTATAGTAATAAGGCCTAAGCAACAGCTAACAGGAGTCTTTCATTAACTGATCTAATTTTTAGGTGCTAGGAACTTACTTAGAGACTTTTATGGGTCAAAGGAGTGTTGTTCTGTCCCCCCAAATTTACCTCTACTGCTTGGGTCATATTCCTCTTTGTTTCTTCTAATTACCCTAGGTCAAATCAAAGAATCACAGAACTTTAGAAGTTGGAAGGGACCTCAGAAGATCATCTAGTCCAAGCCCCCTATCTCCTAGAAATTAGATCAGTTCTACCAATATTCATATGATTTCCAGAACACAGAGTTGTAAAGATGCATAACAACATAACCACTTCTGAAAACATTCTGTAATGTTGCAGTTGTGTTGACCACTGACAAAAAGATTCTCTCCAGAAGTTCTGTGGTCTTAAGACAAGTGGGTTTTGTTTCACTGGGTACAGTGCAACAGTTTCAGTCAAACTTACTTATTTACAGTGGGCGTTCTTTGTATTTACTTCTGAGGAATGGAGAGTGGGGCCTTGTAGGTAAGGGTTACTGTATGCAGACAACTGATAGTGATAGAAGTCATGTGCCCAGTGTAATCCCACAGCAATGCTGGCTTCTATAATGTTGTGTGGGTTTTGACAGATTTGCTGTTTGTTTCTTAGCATTTCAGCTACTTCAGGCTTTGTCATTTTTTGTGAGACTCGTCACTTGATTATAAGAGAAATTAAGTTTCAGGCCATTTTGGTCAAAATGAGACTTAGACTCAAAGAGAAGTACAAATCCTGAGACTTCTATGATAACAGCTTAAGAGGTTAAATTTCCATGGATAAAATGGTCTGACTAATATTTTTGAATCTTATGTTAAGAATTACTTTAGTTCCTTTACTTTAGTGACCTGGAACTCAGCTCTTACTTGTTTATTTATATATAGTAAATTATGGTATGTTCCTGATATTGCTGTTGGTCTTGGAAACATTTTTACATGCCATAATTTCTCCATTTACCTCAGTGGCAGAGGACTGTGCTTGTTCAGCAGACTGAGTCATTATGACACTTCCAAGGTGCATTTGGTGACAGATCCTCAAGTCAAGCCTCATGCCATGTTTGTTTACTGCCCTGGACCTCATTAGGAGTGCTCAGACTCTGGTGCTGTGGGCGGCTCTGTCCGCTGGCTCTGGGTAAAGAAGCATCTGTTTCTTGATGTCTCTGTAGACGGTGATTTAGATGTGGCCAAACAGGTTGAGAGCAAGGAAGATGTCCTCGAGAAGCTTCACAGTATTGGCTTTTAGGTGCATTGTGCCAGCCACCTCTCATGCAGACGTGATGGCTGCCTGGAGGGATGACTGTACCTGCACCTGCAATATACACATCTGGTACAAATGTTAAAACTTCCCTTGACACCACTCCTTAAACATATATTTGATGTTAACATAAATTAAGAGGAGGAGAGAGAAACATCAGTAAATTTCATAAATCTGAGGAAATCCAGGTGTGACACATGTAGGATTTGCAGTAAGACCTGCAAGTAAAGTACAGTATGGTGGCAGACTCTCTCGTTGTTCAACTTAGTGTCAGTTGGAGAGACAAATTTTTAAGATTATAAAGTAAACAAGTGGTTGACAGCCACCTTAAAAGCTATTAAATGAATTCCCATAGCTTAGAGGCTCTTTCTTTGCCCCCTGCATGAATTTAAATTTGTAACTAGATTATTTTTATAACTGCATGTGTGAGAGAGAAGAGTTTTTTGTTGTTGCTCTAGAAGGCAGACAGTAAACATGGGGGAACATGATGAAATAGTGAATAATAAGAAGGTACATCAGAAACTCCTGGAATGCCTTCAGAAATAGAGTTTATTTACAGCCTCATAATCTGTCCCCTTTCAAGTTTCCCCTCTGTCCCTTGTACACTAAAGGTGAATGGGTTGTAGACCGCTGGAGAAATAAAAATTGCCAATGCAAGGCAAGGGCTGGCTTGCTGTTGTGTATTGTTTTTCGAGTCACCCAGCATGTTCAGTTATCCTATGGAAAAAAAACAACAAACCATATATGGAAGAAGACACAAGTATCATTTAAAGAAACCTCAGAGGTGCACTTCAAATCATGTCCTTGCTAGTGAAATTTTTGTGGAAATGCAAAGGTAAAAGGATATTTCAGTAAATTTGCTGATTCCAGGCAGAATCAGACTAACATTATGAAATTTCAGTCAATTTTTTAAAATTCTTTTTTTTTTTTTTTTTAAGTAGTCGGGTGTATTTGACTCTGGGGCTTCATTGCAACCCATAATACATGGGTATCAGATGAAAAATGTGACTTTTGTCACAGTTGACAACCCAAATGAGAGGTTGGATTCTAGCACAGAAAATTTAAATTTCTCTCTTAAAAAAATAATTTAAAAATCCATGTTAGCTTTTGTCTTAACATAAGAAAGCAGTTAATGCTGGGAGTTTGTAATGAAGCTGTTTAATCAAATGATGCAATTTAAGATGTTGAGCAGGTACAGAGATTTTGAAAGAAGGTGGGACTGAACATGAAATAATTATTGTGATTATTACATTTGAGTAAGATCCTTGTGAATGCAGAGTGCTGCAAGAGGGAGAAAGGATTTTCATGGCTCTAACGTGCATTATAAAATTCTGGGGGAGGCAGTCTCTCACCAGTATCTCAAAGTGCTTGCGGTTAGCTACCAGGTTGCTATGGTAACAGATGAAGAAGGCTTGCCTGGTTAAACATCATCTAAACATAATGGTATTTTCAGTGTGGGACTTCAAATAAGACCTATCATCTTGGCTTCTCTGTCTGCGTTAATTATCTGCCTATTGATTCTCCAAGCAGTACTGCAGGTGAGACTGCTCAACTGTATGTTTTCCACTCTACAAGTGGCTCTTTCTTGCCCCTTGAAGAAATTTGACCTGCAGTGGAAACCAGACCCAGTTACTGTCCTCTTTAAAGTGGTGGCAAAAGTGATTGAGCCCTTATATTGCAATTTGCATCTGATTCTGTTGTAATACTCCTAGGGAGAAGGGGAAGGTGCTGCTGGGTGACAAAACAGTGTGCGTGGAATTGGAGTAGCAACAGCATCAGCCCCATTTTTGGATGAACTTTACATTTGAAAGTGGTGGTTTTCCTTGCTTGTGAGCAGCAGGGACAGTATTAAACATCTCTCTTATATTTGTGGGATGTGAGGGGGTGAGGAGGGGTAAGCCAGAGGCAATGAGCAACTTGTGAAGGGTTAAATTTACAGCAGATCTCACATCACGTATCACCATTTTTTCCAGGCTTTGCTTCACAGGCTTCGTTCATGCTCTGTTTGCAGCATTTGGTGTGTTAAGCACAGCGAGGCCACTCTGTCTCTTGCCCAGAAAAGAGGCTGTGATTTGTCTTTTTTTGCAGCAATTCTGAGTTTCTGAAAAGCAAACCTCAAGCTTGTGCGCCCATATTCCTGTGCTAGTATTCATTTCCATTTTAATATCTTTTTGTTGCTGTTCCTGGTGCCTTATCTGTCCTTGTATCACTGTGGTTCAGAGCTCTCCCTCTGCAGCATCTTGTCCTCTTGCTGTTAGTATGGTAACAGTCCAAGAGCCCATTTGGGATCTTGGGTCCAGGAGTAGGTACAGGGTGGTGTGTCAGTACTGTAATTCCAAATGTGTCAGATACCAGAACCAGCAAAATACCTGCCTGTCCATATTGAACTGTAATGTGGTGTCTGTGACAGGAGTTTTGCCTTATCCTGTACTGTGAATGCTATGAGGGCCTCTCTGGTCCTTTGCTTTGCCATCTGACCCTCCTGAGGCTCTGCCTTCGCTTCTTTTATCCCCCAGCTACTTTACTGGCATCTCTGCTAGTGATAGGGGAGAGGAGCTAGAGGTAGGTGGTGTAACACTCCTTGGTGAGGAGTTACCCACTTCATTTCTGCAGCAAAACTGTGGACCAGAAGGGAGCTGTCATGTAGGTGAGAGAAGGGGATGATCCACCAGCTCTTGAAAAGGAGTAAACAGTGCCTAGTTTGGAAACCAGCTTGTAAGCTGCAACTTCCACTACAGAGTCCAGGCCCAGGAACACATCCCTGCCCCTAAAGAGCTCTGATCTGCTAGAGAATGGACATGGAGCAGTGAGATATTAATGAGCCAATCCTCACCTCAGCACTGGCTTTTTTGTATTTGCATCAGGAAAGAGTTAACAGTTACCCATCTCTAACAGGTACAGTGGAGGGGGTTGGGGTGGAGGGGGGGGAAGCAGCACCTGCCCCAAAATAAACAATATGGAGTAAATATAAGTAGGTGCAATGTGGTGGATGAAAGGTGCATAAGGAAACAAGGAGATGGTATCTCAGCTGTCCACGGTGAGTTAACTGTGTTCAGTCTAGAGACCTGTCCATTCACAAGCTTCTCTGTCAGTTTAGTTCTTGGGAATAAACTGCCTTTGTTCCCAGCTGGACTGAAATGTTTATTCATTAAATTTTAATAAAGAAGGTAAAATCTCATATTCCTTAATCAGTGTTGGTAACTGAATATTGTTAATTGATTAGTTAATACTTGTTAGCATGATAAGCCAACAGAAGCCTGCAGTGACAGAAGTCTTCAGATTAGGTATTCATTCTGTAAATTATTAATCACTACTATTGATCCTCTCTCATCTGATGAAATATTTCTCTTATTTTTTTCCTCTTCTTCCCCCCCCCGCCCCCCGCAACTGGTAAGTTATGATTAGGGATTTTCTTACCTGCTTTTTCTATAGGAACAAGTAATTTTTTCTGTTGTTTGAAGGGATGGTCTGTGTTTTACATACCATGGTTGTTTTCTGTATTTTGTTCTTCCTTGGTATTCCCAAATATTAGTGAGTGTAGTCAAGGTCACTGTTCCAGCCACATGTTTTTGCAATATAATTTCCCCAATAAGGAATTATACATAGGACCTTTATCAGTATCAATAATCAATACTGGTTTTCTCACTAATGCTTATGTGAAAGCCCAAGATGAATAAGCCCGTGAAGCTAGAAATAAGAATAGAACAGTATGAACCTTTAAAGGAAACATCTGCTTTTCTGCAGAAAATACCAAATCCTTTCAATAGTTAAGTCTGTGCCATTGTCTCTTCTTTACAGATGTGGAAACACAGAGTTTAAGTGAAGTGGACCACACAGTGCAGCAGGTTCACTGCAGTGCAGGGAACAGGACCTAGTTCTCCTACTCTCAAGCCACTAGCTGATGATCAGGATGCTCTTTAGCACCTTTAGAAGCTCTCTTTATTTGTCTATCCAGGGCTTGTCTATTTTCTTTGTTATTTCATTAAGTTCTGCCATGCTAGCTTTGGCCATTCTTTTCCATGGCTGCCTTATGCTTGGAACTGTCTCCTTGGACAACTCAAAAACTATGTGGGCGAGGACACAGAGAGGAAACTGGTTGCCTTCTGATGGTGACAAGGCAGAGGGCTAGGGAGGTTACCTGGATTTTGATGTATGAGTGTGGCTCCAGCAGGGCCTATACTGAACTTTCTTCAACACATCCTGTTCCCGAGGATGACGCAGCCCTCTGTAGTATATCTCCTGTTGTCCCACTAGAAATTTACTCTTGTAGACAAAGTAAGAGCCTCAATTTAAAAATATCTGTGTGATGAAGTAAAAGGTAGAGATAACCTTAAGAAGTTGAGAGGTTGCAGACTGTATTCCCTCCTGGTTGAGCACCCTTTTTCATTCCTTTCTTTTCCTTAGTGGCTTGACAGACTTACTGCAGGGCCTGACAGCATTTTCCTCTGCAATTATGAGGATTTATGGCATCAGAACTGAAATCAGATGTTCCCTCCTGTATTCCCATGGTTGTCTTACTTAGTGTTTCAGCTTCAAGAACTGGATGATGGAAATAAAAGTGTGTGAAGAAAATGGATGAGGAATGAATCAATTTTTGTTTGACACACCTGTATTTTTTTTTCTTTTTGTGGCCATACACAAGCACATGTTCTGTCTCTTCTGAGTCAGTCTATGCATTCTTCAGGAGAAGAAACTTGTGACCTGTCTGTGAGGGAACTTTGCTAATGTACTTTAAAATATTCAGAGCTGGAGAGCAGACGCTTACAACAGGCTTTAGGAAAACTTGAAATTTAGGAGAGTCCTAATAAAACTTTGTTTTCTCTGGTGTTTTTTTGTTTGAGATTGAGATTTGGGGGTGGGGGGGTGGGTGGGCAGTGGCTATAAGAGATTATTTGCTGATGTTAAAAGACAGAAAGCTGTCCTCCCAAAGTTCTCTTTGCCTTGCTGGATGACTGTTATAACAAGTGTCAGCTTATTTATCAGAAGAGCTGGTCAGCTGGTGCAGAAGGTGCTCAGCACAATTAAACTTTAACCACGCTGTGATTTTTTTTTTCCCATTTTTTTCATGATTATTGTTTTTCGGCTGTTTTGGGTTTTTTTTGTATGCCACCTCTACTCCACCGGCAACGTGTTAGAATGAAGAATTTAGGATTTGAGTGCCTAGCTATGTCAGTGTTTACATGTCAAGTTACAAAAGCAAACATAGAATATTCTTTAATTGTTCTTTTTATCTTTTAGGTCTCTCAGCAGCCAAACTGCTGAGTGAGTCGGGCTTGAATGTGGTGCTGCTAGAAGCCAATGACAGGGTTGGTGGAAGAACTTTCACTGTAAGGGTAATTACCTCCAAACCCATTTATACTACATATACTTACAGTATGTACTATACGTATGTATGATTACATACACGTATGGTGTATGTTTATGTGCATTTATAGTAGAAATATACTGTATGAATAGTGTACATAAATTTATTTATATTTTCTGCTAGAGGACCTTCTTAAGTGAAACGTAATAGAGCACTAGCAGGTGGGAAATTTCCTAATACTGTACCACCAAGAGTATGGAAGGGCTGTCGTGATGGTGGGGACAGAATATATCTGTGTGATCTGCAGCCTCCTGAGTGATCAGTCCTTTCATCTGGGAAGAAGAACACAATTAGCTAAGTTTCAAAGTAATTTTCTGGGGAGAGAAATTCAAGAAGTCTCTATGAAAAAGCATAAGGTTAACCATAAGGCTAACCATGCCGTGAAGAGCCTTGAGCCAAACAGTAACAATTCCTGTGAGGAGTGTAGGCTAGAAATGTGTCTGGGAACTGGACCCAACATAGGTCCCTTCACCCCTTTATCTCCTACCCTACCTTAACCTGGGAGACACCCTCCCACTCTGCTCAATAGAAAATCTTACCTTTGCTACCTCCTAATACAGTCTGTTTTGAGCTAGTCATTGGCTAGACGCATGACTGAGCAAGAACCACACAGATGTGCCTGACTCTGTCCTTCTCATGTTTAAGGCTGTAATGTAACAACAGACCAACTAAGCTGATTATTAAATCCTTATCTGAGAATCTCTCTGTCACACAAGAGCTCGACCAAGGAACTGTAGTTTTCCATGGGGAGAGGTATCTTGGTCAAAATGTTCTAGAAGCGTTTCACCTGAAGAATTCCTCTGGGTTGCTCTTTTATGTGCTATTTACAGAGGACTTATCTTTTTTTTAAATTTTTTTCCTTTTGTGTGTTTTGTGTGATAAACTAGAATAAACAAGTTAAATATGTGGACCTTGGAGGAGCTTATGTGGGGCCAACACAAAATCGTCTCCTGCGGTTATCTAAAGAATTGGGAATAGAGACGTATAAAGTGAATGAAATTGAGCATCTAATACACCATGTAAAGGTAAGACACTCTCAAGCACACTGCTATAGACAGGCAAGTTGTAATGATCTTCTTTCTTAATGTTTTTCATCCACGCCACAGTGCAGTATACCTGTTTAAGTATGCATCATCCGAGTTTCTTGGAGAAAAATGTGTTGGTAACGAAGAAATGCAAATTACTGTATGCATGCATATCTACTTGTCTACTCTGTAGATGCATCCTGTTAGCTGAAGCATTGGTTATAGGTCTGAGCTCTTAGTTCAAAGCTCTCAAAAAGTTTCATTGTTTATGAACAGTACAACTATGTCTCTTCTGAACAGGTCAGCTCTCATGTATACTGCCCAAGGTGTCTGAAAGTCCTTTTTTAGAAATTCAAGAAATATCTTCAGTCTGGCTGGAAGTTTCTCAGGGTGGGCTTCCTAAACCAGTGATAATTATTGTCCTGACTGAAAGAAATGGGAGAGGATAAATCTGGTTTTGCTGATGGGGTAACTAAGATGCAGAGTAGCAAAAGGCAGTCAGTGTAATAGTAATTGCAAAAGGCTCTGGGAGTCAAACAGTATTGTGGAGGCAGATTGAATTATCTGTTCACCATCTGAAACAGAACAGCTATGGAAGAGCTGTTAAAAAGCCCACATATTCTCAGTATTTGTACTATGCTTTCTCCAAAAGAGCATCCTTTCTCCTTTCTCCTTTCCTGATACAAAGGTGCATGACACTCCCACAGAAGGGAAATTCTGTCTTGGTCCTGAGGAAATTATCATCAGGTTTCATTATATGCTTGTAAAAAGCCGTTGTGCAATGACTGGAAAAATATTTGTCAGACAGTAGTTAGTGTTTGATCAAAGGTTAAAGAAAACACTGGCAGATATAAAGCAGCACTGGAGAAAACGTGTTCTGTCATATGTTTTCCCAGTATTTTCCCTCCTTAATTATTCTAAAAAAAGTGTGTTCTCAGAGTGCTTTGCTATGGTGGCTGTCCACAATTGCTCCTCCTGTGGTAAACTGATGGGTACATACACACTGTTCTCTTTAATATGCCTCTGGCGTCATCCTCAAAGCTTTTCTGCTTGCTTGCACTATTCAGCCTTCAGAGTCTCCTCAGTAGCAATAGCAGGTCATGCCATGAAGGGAAACGTTATTAGTAGAAGACAATCGACATGACCAGTCAGGATGACTAGGTCTCAGGACAACCTAGCGTGGGGGCATTCCAAAATTCTGCCAGAAGTCACTGAAGCCAAAGCTGAAGTTAACACGTCGTCCTGATTTACTGTCAGCAGCCAGTCAAGCATGGTTTCTTGTTCAGTAAGCCAAACCCCATTTTTACAGCCGTGGGGGGGGATATTACTATGCTCTTCAAAATAGCCTTTTGTTTTCCAACAGGCTTTCAGATTGAAGGAAGCAGAGAATGGCACAAAAGTATAACTTGGTCCTCTTGCTTAAGATAATCAGTCTTTCTTTTGACCACAAGTGTCTTATTACTTAAGTTGCTTGAGGTTGTGTGTAGACATTTACTGTCATCTGTGGATATCTTTTACACCAGGGCAGTGAGTGCCTTGGACTTGATGATCTACATGGTCTTTTCCAACCTTGTGATTCTGTGAGTAAAAGCTCAGCTTTCCTCAATACCCAGCACTGATGGGACTTGCTGGCAGAGAGGCACGTCTTGGCTTTGTCTGTATGTTGAGCCTAGAAAGGGCCTTGAGTTGGGACACTAAAGCATTAGAACACAAGTCCAGGGAATCTATACAGCAGTATGGCATGTATCCAAAAACCCAGAGGTTGGGGAAGCCACTCTACTCCTGTATTCTTTCAAGATATCCAAGCCTGGAGATAGGGGGTGCTTGCTACTCTGGCTAATGCCTGTGTCTATGCAAACAAATCCTGGAGAAACTGTGAGGAAGACTTAAGGCCTGGGCTTGCTCCAGCACTTACACGTGTCTATGCTAAGACCTACTGAGAGATAATAGAATTAGAGTGGTTTGTGTTGAAAGGGACCTTCAAGATCTTGTAGTACCACCCCCCTTGCCATGAGCAAGGACACCCTCTCCTAGACATGAGTGCCCAAAGCTGCATCCAACCTGGCCTTGAACACTTCCAGGGACGGGGCAGCCACAGCTTCTCTGGGCAGCCCGTGCCAGGGCCTCACCACCCTCACAGGGAAGAATTTTTTCAAAATATCTAATCTACATCTACCCTGGTTTAGTTTAGACCCATTACCCTTGTCCTGTCACTACACTCCCTGATAAAGAATTCCTCTCCAGTTTTTATGTGGCACCCCTTTAGGTACTGCAAGGCTGCCTTAAGGTCTCACCAGAGCCGGTTTTTCTCCAGGCTGAACAAGTCCAATGCTCTCAGCCTGTCTTCACAGGAGAGGTGTTCTGCAGCTCTATGTCCTTCTTATTTTGGGACCCCCAGATGTGGATGGAGTGTGCAAGTGGGGTCTCATGAGGGTGGATTATCATGCTTATAGGTGACGGGCTACGTGCTTAACATATGCCAGGGTGATGGAGCATCCACAGTAATTTTCTACAGGCAAGTGGCTCAGTCTGTGTGCTGGCAGGCAAGTACGAGATTGTCACTGCACGTTACAGAGTCATGGAAAACAACTGCACTGGAAGAGACCCTTGGTGGTTCCTACTCTTTGGAGCAGTGTCTTGCCTCATAGTTAGGTTAAGGCCATTCCCAGCTGAGTGTTGAAAGTCTCCAAGGAGGGATATGCCACCTGCTGTCTGAGGTGGTACCAAGGCATGACACGAGCCAGCAGGTTGGATTCAGACAGTTTGTAGGCTCAGGCTCCCAATGTGGTTGCAGGTAGGAGAGCTCCTGAGGAGAGGAGGATGTGCCAGGATTCCCTGGTAGCCAAGCAGGAGGTAGAGAAGATACTTCACGGCAGTAGTTCCTCCTTTGGATCTCCTAATTTCACTCATTTTAAATCTTTTATTTCGTCTTTGTTTCTGTGTTTATCCAACTGTGAATAAGTATTATAATAGCTAGAGAATTACATGCAGTTAAAGACTTGGAAGATAAACAGCATATAGTAAGCATATGCATTGTTTTGTAGTGAAATCGATGTAATAATATTCATCCTTTTGCATGTCATGTAACTATAATACATTCCTAAGGATCTCCTACTTCAGCCATGTGGCTTGCCAATGTATCCTCTGAAAGAGGACAGTGTTCTTGTGTGCTCCCTGAAGTTCTAGTACTCTCCAGTCATAGCTTGTAAATCGGATTCCAAAAGGTACAAAGGTCAGGTACTCCTGCGTGGATTTGAATTCACTTGATGACCCCAAGCTTTGTGACTGTATCCAGATCTAATTAAATTCTGGAACATGACATTCTCTCTGAACCCACAGAGGCAATGAAATCTGGAGGTTTTAGTTCTTCTCTTGATACACAATCAGGCATCACAGTGCACCTTGTAAAATCAGCTGCTGTTTTTACATATACCCAAAGGCAAAATCAAGCCTTTCATAGTTAATTAAATTCATTTTAGAGGCTTTTTAATACAAATAATATATGCAGCTTCTTTGTACTACAAAATGAAAATAATGCATTTTGTTGATCTCTGGGTGGGTCTTTGCTAATTAGGCTTTACCGACTTGATTGGGTTGTGTAGTTTTTCTCCTTTAATCTTTTTTTTAATGTCAGGTTCTGTTGTGATATTATTTTTGGTCTCACTTATATTGTGTGTGATATTTTCATAGAGACTCAAAATTGTATTTCTTGCCCTACATATACTTTTTCCCTCCACTTGCTAAGCAGCCTTTTTCATGGTCTTTAAAATGAAAAAAACCCATGCTATTCTTCTTTGTGTGAATACTGGTTCATCAACCTTACTGAGAAAAATAGTACAGATCTGCAAGTAGTATTTGGTAGGCAAATTACTGCCAGAACACCATTGATTTTCAAGAGTGTAACTAGAAGTTAGGGTCATAAATCCAGACTTAAGAAGGAAAACCAAAAGTATCTGGGTGTTCTAACAAGGACATTGGACAGATATTGGACCAGTAAGCAGAAGTGAAATCCTTCTTAAAAGAACTTTTCCTTAGCTGTCTAAGAGAGGATTTGGGCCCTACCTTACATAGGTCTGTTTGCAACTTTCAACTGGTGGTGTTTATTTTCCTCACCAAAATGACAACTTTTATCTTAGAAAAACAAACCAAAGTACATATAGCCCAGGTAATTTTTTACTTTTGCTATGTAACAGTTCTTGGAAAGAAGTGTTGAAATATGAAAACCAATTATTGAGGGTTTAATTATCAACATATTTTATTCTTTAATTCAGATTACATTTCACTATTATGTAGTCCCAAAAGCCAGGCTTGCATATTAAATCACAAATTTATCAAATGTTACTAGATGTTGTACAGGTTCCTTTGCTGAAAAGTAAGGTAACTGTGGAACTGGTTTACTCTGCTACTCTAAATCTGTGAAAAGAAACATTACCTTCTATGACTGGTTTGCCAAATCTTTTTAGAACTTGAGTCCTTTGTATACAGTCATGATGATCTACCCTTTGTCCTTCTGTGGTGCCAGCTGAACACTCTCTGATCCCATTTTTTCTGATGTAGAGCATGCATGAAAACCTGGCAACACAGACTGGCAACAAGACTCCTCTTACTGGCTACAACAAAGATTGTTTCTCAAAATCTAGTTATTAGCCTGTGGTAGTTTCTTCTACTACTATTGATGGTCATTGTCATTTTTTTCCCCAGATGTTTTCTCCACCAGAACTATCTACAGGATACTGCCTGGGATAATAGCATTGTTGCTAGAAAGTATTCCTTTCAATCTCTGTGCCCTCTCAGTGCAGAGTGTGGATAGCGCTAAAAGCTGGTTTAGGTAGCTGGCTCTTTTGACAGTGTGTTGCACCTGAAACATTAATTCCAGTTAGCTGCTTCCTTAGCACCAAAAGGCAGACTTGGCATTGAACACATCCAAAGGAGGGGCATTTCAGGTTAAAATGCTAAAATAGTGAAATACGAAGCATCCTCTTCCCACTCACAGGTCACATTCTTGACAGTGAGTTGCTGATTATTTCTTTACCTCAGTTAAGTTCCCTGTAAAAGACTGGAGTTTCCTCATACCCATTCATCTGCTAGCAGCCCTGGATAGAGTTATCCAAATACATGTCATGACCTCTTCAAGTTTAGCACAACTTCCATGCAAGTAGAATCATAGAATCATTTAAGTTGGAAAGAGCATTTAAAATCATTGTCCAACCATTACCCTAGCATTGCAAGGTTCCTACTAAGCCTTGTCCTAAGTGTTATAGTTATCACAGAGTTGCCTTGGTTGGAAGGGACCCTTTAGATCATCAAGTCCAACCATCACCCTGCTATTCACTACTAAACCATGTCCCTCAGCACCACATCTAGCATCTAATGTCTTTTAAATACCTCTAGGGCTGGTGACTCAACCACATCCCTGGGCAACCTGTTCCAGTGCTTGACAAGCCTTTTGGTGACAATTTTATTTTCCTAACATCCAATTTAAACCTCCCCTGACACGACTTGAGGCTATTTCCTCTCATCTTATTGCTTGTTGCTTGGGAGAGGAGACACCCGCCTGGTTAGAACCTCCTTTCAGATAGTTGCAGAGAGTGAGGTCTACTCTCAACCTCCTTTTATCCAGGCTAAACATCCGCAGTTCCCTCAGCCGCTCCTCATAAGACTTATGCTGTACTCCCTTCACCAGCTTCATTGCTTTTCTTTGGATGTGCTCCATCATCTCAATATCTTTCAGTGAGGGACCCAAAACTGAACACAGTAATCAAGGTGCAGGTTCACCAGTGCCGAATGCAGAGGGATGATTACTTCCCTAGTCCTGCTGGCCACATTCTCTCAGATACAAGCCAGGATGCAGTTGGCTGCATCAGCTACCTGAACACACTGCTGGCACATGTTCAGCTGGCTGTCAACCAACACCCCCAGGTTCTTTTCCACTGGGCAGCTTTCTAGCCACTCTTTTTCCAAGGCTGTAGTGTTGCTTGGAGTTGTTGTGACCCAGGTACAGGACTCATCCTTTGGCTTTGTAGAACCACATACAGGTGGTCTTGACCCATTGATCCTGCCTGTCCAGGTCCCTTTGTAGAGCGGTTTTACTGTCAAGCAGATCAACACTGCTGCTCAGTGGTGTTTGCAGACTTACTGAGGGTGTACTTGATTCCCTTGTCCAGATCACTGATAAAGAAATGAAAGAGAACTGGCCCCAGTACTGAGTCCTGGGGAACACCATTTGTGACTGGCCACCAACTGAATGCAACTCCATTCGCCACAGTTCTTTGGGCCCAGCCATACAGACAGTTTTTTACACTGTGAGGTGTGCACCCATCCAAGTCATGAGCAGCCAGTTTCTCCAGGAGAGTGCTGTGGGAAGGTGTCAGAGGCTTTACTAAGGTCCAGGTAGACAACATCCACAGTCTTTCCCTCATCCACTGAGTCACCTTGTCATACAAAGAGATGAGGTTAGTTAAGCAGGACCTGCATTTCATAAACTCATGCTGACTGGACCTGATCACCTGATTGTCTTGTACATGCCACATGATGACACTCAGTATGATCTGCTATGTAACCTTCCCTGACAGCAAAGTCAGACTGACAGGCCTGTAGTTCCCTGGTTCCTCTTTCCAGCCCTTTTTGTAGATTGGGTACCCTGCAGTCACATGGGACCTATCCAGTTAGTCATGACTGCTGATAAAAGGTGGAAAATGGCTTGGTGAGTACTTCTGACAGCTCACTCAGCTCTCGGTAAGATCTCACCTGGCCCCATAGACTTGTGTGTATCTAAGTGGTGTAGCAGGTCTCTAACCATTTCCTCTTGGATTATGGGGGAGCCATTCTGCTCCCCTTCCTTGTCTTCCAGCCAGGGTGTTGAGTACCTGGAGAAAACTGGTCTTAGAATTAAAGACTGAGGCAAAGTAGGCATTAACCACCTAAACTTTTTCCTTATCTTCTGTCATTATGTTTCCCGCCCTGCATCAGATGAAGGATAGAGACTCTTCTCAGCATTGTTGCTGATGTATTTATAGAAACATTTTTTATTGTCTTTGACAGTAGTAGGCAGGTTAAGTTCTAGTTTGGCTTTGGCCCTTGTAATTTTTTCCATTCATAACCTCCTTATATTCTTGCAGTCCCCCTGACTTGTCTGACCCTTCTTCCAGAGATCATAAATTCTCTTTTTTTTCCCTCCCAGGTTCAAGCCAAAGCTCTCTGTTGAGCCAGGACAGTTTTCTTCCCCACAGGCTTATCTTTCAGCACTCTGTCCTTCAGGACTTCTTCCTAAGGGACTCTGCCAACCAGGCCCTTAAGCAGGCTAAAGTCTGCTGTCCAAGGTAGAAGTTCTGCTGACTGCCCCCTCTCCCCACTTGCTTCTGTGAGAACCAAAAGTTCTATCATTTCATGAGCATTATGCCCAAGACAGCCTCCAACCATCACATCATCCATAAGTCCTTCTCTGTTGGCGAACAACAGGTCCAGTGGACACCCAGCCAGGATGAAGAGGCAGACAAACTACTCCACAAGCAGCTGAGAATTAGAGTTTCCTAAGTTGGCTGTGTCAGGAAAGTTCTCTCCCACACACTCCAAGAACCTCCTAGACTATTTCCTCCTGGGTGTGTTGTGTTTCCAGCAGATGTCTGCTAAATTGAAGTCCTCCCTTAGAACAGGGGCTAATGAATGTGAGACTTCCCAGCTGCTTGTGGAATATTTTGTCTTTCTTTTCATCCTGGTTTGGTGTTCTGTAACTGACTCCCACCTTATCTGCCTTGTTGTCTATCCTGATTCCTATCCATAAAACCATGACCATTCTCATGTGCTTCCATGGTTTCTAACACTTGAATAACCCTTGCATCTTTGCTGCTACATGGCTCTCCGTCCTCTATCTCCACTGAGATGGCAGACCTAAGGACCTTGCTAGCACACCATCCCTAAAATACTGGCTTGCTGTCCCCAGGCTTATTCCTAGATAAATGTATCCCTTTCCCTTTCCAAATCCAGTGTAAAGCTCTTTCAGTGATCCTTGTTCACCGAAATACCATACACAACAGGCATCTCTGGGGAGAATGCTAAGGTGAGCCCAGTCTGCAGCACATCACCAAAGGTGAATATGTAGTCTTAAAACACACAGTACTTTTAACTAGAACCACAGATCTGCACTGATGTTAGTAGGTTACATACTACTCTACAATAGATCTGCAGAAAAAATATAATTTACAGCCCTCTTGGGTGTCATTCATTTTTAGCACTGTTGTGCTTACTAAAATGCAGTTTGCTGTGGTCTTCATGAATAAAAGATTTGATGGTCCTGTTGTATTGGGATTTAATTAGCAGCTGGTTAAGTGACTGCTGTATCTAAAGTTAGAGAATTTAGTGGTGTTTGTTCTGTGATATCAATGGTACATGCACTGAAGGTATGATTTATTTAAGCTTCTGACCTGCTTCTCTGCAAATCTAAGGGCAGTATCTCCTGGCATAGTCTGTCGTTGTATATAGTAGGTAACAGCTTAAATGGATTTTTGAATGACTAGATAAAAGTGCTTTCATTTCTCTTTGTATATCTTAATTAGAGTGCAGTCAGAGAATGAAAAGTCTGCGAGGCTCGCAGTTGCCTTCAATTTAAGTGAGGCAAAAAGGCATCACATCTTTTAGATTTTTTTTTCCCATTTTGCTGATACTTTGTAAGCAGGAACTTGTGGAAGTGAGAAGAATACATCTGAGTCTTTAAGAACCTGAGAATCTGGTGTCTTGAAAAGGAAGCCACATAAATTCAAAGATGCTTGAGTTACTACAGGGCCTTGGTAATTTCACATATCATTACTGGAATGCAGATCTCTGTTATTTTAACTGTTTACCAAATAATGAGGATACAGGCATTCCTATCACAAGAGAGCGTACTGTTACTCCAACTTGCTGGTAGCCTCAGAAGTCAGTCTGAGGACTGTACAGGCTGAGGTTGGTGAAAGCACCTTCCAGACTCCCACAAGGTGCATCTTCCATCCAGTGAATGAAGAGCAGTCACTGGCAGGAGTATAGGAAAAGCTAGTCTTTTCTTTTTCATTTTGTTGGACCTGCCCTGCAAATAAAGGGGCATTTTCGTGCCAGCCACATGGCAGTAACTGCAAGAAAGAATTTCCTAATTAGGCATTTTTGATTAGAAGATGAATAGTATTTCTATTACCGCAGCCTCAAAGAAGCAAGGTTATGTACAGCAAATCTGCAAATTGATTTCTCTCAAAGGAGACTATAAAGCAATGGTGTTGCAAGGGATGTTTGTTGATCAAGAAGATTGACTGGAAGACTGGCAGGTGTGACCTAATAGTAACATGAGGATGAAAGTCAGAAGAAAAATTAACTGAAAATAAAGTATGTATTACTTAATTAAATCCAAATGGTAAGAAACTTCCTCAACCTTAGCTCTCCCAGACCCCAGGGTCTGTTCCCTAGGAGATAAGGAAAAGGAGCTGTGCTCCCACCTAGCTTATTTAATTCGGGTTGCTGGGAGAAAAGCTTCAATTGCTTCTGATTGTACGGACTGATTTTTTGTTTCCCTTGAGAAGCTGGTTGAGGCCTAGAGAAAAACAAAATTACAGAAATGGGTATTTCGTACAGGAACAGCTGGCTGAACATAATGGGTTTCACGTGTCTGTAAAATTTTATGTAAGGTTTCTTTTTTTTTATTGGTAAGAAATTTAATAACCTGGTGTATCTCAGGAACAACAGTAGTGAACCCAATGTTATCTTCTGCTTTAATGACTGTTTTAGTTGTGAGAGCATGTGTGATACTGAACTGTCTGCTCGGTTATGTTATCTGTGGGCTCATCTGGTGACTTTTTCCCAAATAAAACTCCACTTTTCTTCCGTTTTCATTTATTTTTGCCCATCTATCAGTTTTTGGGAGAGGAAAAAGTTTTTTTTTTTAAGACTAATTCTAGAAATACTGAAAAGTTTTGCTACTGATTTTATCCACTTTGTTGGCAGGTTTGATTCAGGTGTTGACAGCCACAGGCAGACCCAGTTTCAAAAAGCACTCCGGAAAAAAAAGTGTTTAGAAATCTGTGCTTCATAAAATACATGTTTTTTGTAAAGGTGTTTTTAGTGTCTAAAGAATTAATCCCCTTATAGTTGGAAGGAGAGTTAACTAACTATTTTTGGAATTGATTGGAACATGTAGTTGTAGTTGCTTTTAAATTCAGACCATATCCACAATTTTCCTTTAGTGCTGTTATTTTTTGTCTGCCTTTTTTCAGGTAAGATAAGCGTTTGAGGGGTTGCATGAATATGAAGGTGAACTTTATTTCTATAATACAGCAGAAGCAAATTGCTCCAGATAAACTCCTTTCTTTTTCAGGATGCATGTTTCAGGCCAATGTGTCTGGTTGTGCTACCTATAAAATGGAATTATTTTTGCTGACCAAATTTTACAAAACATTCTGGCATCCACAGCTGGTGATCTCAGATTAGATATTGATAGATATTTGGAGGTTGTTTAGGTGTCTCTTAGCTTTGCATCATTAGTTACCCAGATTTTCTTGTACTGTACCTTAGGAAATTCAACAGGGGCAAGTGTAGGGTCCCGCACCTAGGGAGGAATGACCTTGTGCAGCAGTGCATGTTAGGGGATGATCTGATGGAAAGCACCTCTGTGGAAAAGGACCTGAGAAGCCTGGTGGACAACAGGTTAACTCTGAGCCAGCAGTGTGCCCTTGTACCCCAGAAAGCCAATGGCATCCTGGTGTGTATCAAGAAAACCATGGGCAGCAGGTCTAGGGAGATTTTCCTCCCCCTCTGCTTTGCACTGCTTAGGGCTCATCTGTAATATTGCCTGCATTTCTGGGCTCCCTGGTTCAAGGACAGGGAGCTACTGGAGAGGGTACCAAAAAAGGTCTATGAAGATGTTTAGGAGACTAGAATGTGTCTCTTATGAAGAGAGGCTGAGGGATGATTTCCTCTCTTTGGTGACCAGGGAACAGCATGAAGCTGCGTCAGGGGAGGTTCAGGTTGGGTTTTAGGAAGAGGCTCTTTACTGAGAGGGGGTCAGGCACTGGAACAGGATCCCCAGGGAAGTGGTCACAGCCCCGAGCTTGGCTGAGCTCAGGAAGTGTCTGGAGGATGCACTTTTTCACATGCTCTGATTTGGATGGCCCTGTGTATATCCGGGAGTTGGACTCAATGAACCCTGTGGGTCCCTCCCAACTTGGGAGATTCTGTGGTTCTGTGACTTTGGACTTTTTATCCCAGAGAAGAGAAGACTGAAGGAGGATATTATTGATGCTTATGAATACTGGAGGGGGGTGTGTCAGGAGGATGGGGTTAGATTTTTCAGTGGAGCCAAGTAACAGGGCAAGAGGCAGTGGGCATAAATTTAAATATAGGAAATTAACTTGAAGATGAATGCCTTTACTGTGAGGGTGACAGAGCACTGGCACACACTGCCCAGAGTGGTCGTGGAGTCTCCTTCTTTGGAGACATTCAAAACCCACCCAGACATGATACTGAGCAGCCTTCTCTAGGTGATTGTGCTCTGGCAGGGGGTTTGGACTAGATGATCTCCAGAGGTCTCTTTCAGCTCCTACCATTCTGTGATTCTGTGATTTGTATTTGCTAACTTATATATATTTTTACTTTTGGGTATCTGTCTGTATAGTAGCTAGACAAGTATATGAGCTCCTGAATGGTTTCCCAAAGAAGGAAACATGAGTGAAGCTCATCACTGTTACAGTGAGTTCTAAGTAAGCCTGTATACCTCTCTCAGCTTTGTCTAGATAGTTGCTATGTTCTGTTGAGAATTATGATTACACAAGAGGCTTAGTCCTGATGACACATATTGTGGGATGCTATGGGTAAAAAACCAAACAGTACAAAACACACCTCACAAACCAAACCAAAAGATTTCTGCAGGGCAGAAACAAAGCAGATGAGAAACTGAGCATCTGGGACAAGTAGAGAGTTAAAGCCTTTCTGTTTCTCATTTTCCTTTTCAGTTTTGCATCGTACCGTTTCTGTGCTTTATATAATGCTACTAGGATCTTAAGCTAAGAGAACGAGGTGTGTGATGTGCCAGTGCTGTGAATCAGCAGAGGGCACTACGTGCCTATAAACCTGCCTAACTGTGAAGGAAACGTAGAGTGACACCTCGGTGAAGTTAGCATCAGTTACTCCGAGGTTTACATGATTTAGCTGAGGGAATATCTGTGCTCATTCAGTGATGCGGAGAATGCAGCACACTATCTCTTTGCTTCCAATGAAACCTGACTAAATCTATAGCATGTTTATACCATGCTGTACAAAAAATAAAATAATTAAAAAATAAATGCATGGATCATTGGCACCAGGGACTTCAGTTCACAGTACTGCATCCCACTTGGGCACTACTTGGGTACATAAAGTTTAGAAAAGAATGAAGTTATCATGTGCAAAGAAAAGTAGGCTTTCTCCTGAGATCCCACTCTGCACTGAGATATTGGTGATATTTCCTGGAAGAGTATGTTCTTCCTCTGCTGAGCATTCACTCACCCTGACAAGAGGAAGTGTGTGGGATCTGGTTCTGTAGTCCTGGGGTGGTTGTTCAAAGGGCTGCTGATACTCAGTTGCCTTGCTGTGACTTTTTTCTGCTATAATATAGTATGTCAGCCCTTAGACCTGAAACAGAGCTGATACATGTAGAAAGGTTATTTCTATATTAAATTACATGGTTCCAGTGTAACTAAGCCAAATGTTGGTTGTCATGAAAGAGTTGGTTCATTTGGGAATTGTAATATTTGTGACTAGCACTGGATTGATATTTTTTTATACTGGTATTAAGTATCAATAAGTCCTTAAATAAAAGAAGAAATACTTCTGAGCATTATAGTACTAGTTGAAATATCATGTTAAAGGATCAGAACAGTTGGTTGTTATAGTTGGTTTTATACTGCTCTGATTTAGGTATAAAAATATTTTTAAAGGAAATGTTTTTAGCTTCTTGTGGTATATTTTTCTTCTGTGTCTTGTTTTTCTTTAGAGATTATACTGCACCAGGAGGTATGGTGAATGCTATTCCCAGCACTATGATATAAATAGGCAAATTTTGCCTAAATATAAAAAAAAATTGTTGTATTTGAAAACGTGTGAATTCATCAGAAGTAGAGCTGAAATATTTCAGTTTGGAAACTGCTCAGAGCTATGTGTAGTCTTGTTTTGGTGCTGCTATTTTTGTTTCTGTGTAGAACTTCGTCTTGCAGTCTCTTCTCAAACAAAATTCTGCTTGGCAGCTCCTGGAGTTTTATCTGTATAGAAAATAAGGATCAGGCCTTAGGTAATGGCTTTGGAGCTGTTGAAAGTTACTTGCACAGGATACTCCCTAACTTTGATGGTTGTTTTTATTTTTCCAGGTTGAAGGTTTGTTCTTGTGTTTTATGAGGCTCATCACCCCAGATTTCTGCATGAAGCATATCTGAGATTTCCCTTTCAGCAGTTCCAGTGCAGCAAAATAAAAGAACGCTAAACCAAAGATATGTTTTGTGTGTCTCATAGCCTTATGCTCATGAGGAAGCACCACAGGGAATTCATAAGACTTGAATTAACTCAGAGGGGATAACACAGGATTGCCTCTGGCAGAGCAGGAAGCTCAGAACAAAATCAGTAATTGGAATAACGCATTCTGATGCTCTTCTGGTTTCCTTGAGCACAACGGTATATGTGTTTCATAAATCTAGACCTGGGTTGCTAGGTACTTAAAACCAAACTGATGTGCTCTGTCTTTGCAGTACTTACATGGTGATTACATTAGTGAAAGGTGGTTCCAGTGTTCCAAGAAGGCATGGTAAAACTGACTTCTTGCTGCCATAGGGGTTAGTTATGGAATTTCAATGTATACAAAAAGGCTAAGAGATAATTACTGACATGGTTCAGATGTTACTAGCTGGGACAGGAAGGTAGTCAGTCTGTTAGCTTTTGCTCTTCTTTAATAGCCCGTTGGCAGCAGAGTATGAAGGTCTCCCTCACTTCAAAATAATTTCATGTTAATTCCATAATATGGACCCAAATGTCTATATTGGGACCAGATGCTTCTAATGACACAAATTCATTAAGTTTGTCTCTATATGATATATTTTCCTGATTCAAACTTAATGCATTTTCATGTGGTTGAGCACAAGGGCTGTAGAAATGTGGTTTGTTGTTTGTTTTTTTTCCGTGATGAATGAAAAAAATCCCAACACCCCAACCTTTTATTTTCTAGAGTAGTTGTGAGCATGTGCTGTAATGTCCATTGTTAAAATGTAAACGTCAAGGCTTTTAACCTTGGTGATGCTGGGTCATTAAGTGACTGGAGATCTTGCCATGAAAAACCTCTGATTAAAAAAGGCTTTAAAATTTTATATTTTGGCATTTTACAAACCCTAATCTCTTCTCAAAAGCACTGCAAAATAAAATGGTTGTTTGGTGGCTATTTCTTCATATGTCCACTTACTAAAGAATTAAAATCTTTCCTCCCACACTTTCTTCCTAGCTTTCATTATCTTGGTGTTTCTGACAAGGATTTCATTAGTTGTGTGTCTGTACAAAGACTAGGTGAAAAAGCAGCTTTTTCTTCACTTTCTCCAGCCCATTGGGGTTTTTGTAAACTAATTTTCTATTATTCTTATCATTAGGTTTGATTTTTTTGCCTTAGTGCTTTCTAAGTATCTCCCTCTCTCTGAATTAGGATTTCTTAAAGGTATTAGCGGGCATTTTTCAAGGTTATATCTCATTTTCTTATTTCTGGACCTAGTTTTGAGTCTTTCAGGATCCCTTTGTGCCTTTTACTGTCTCTTCTGGTGCTTGCAGACACCTGCAGATTTGAATAATTTGCTCTCTGTCCCTTCTCTCGTATTATTAATAAGGACACTAAATCATATAAAGCCTGGCACTTCTTTGTGTAAGTGGTCTTCAGATGCTTCTCCTCTCAAGACACAGTGGTGGTGTTGTTACCTGGTATTAAACATTAAATCTTGACGCAGTATTTCTTTTGAAGACAGTGTAAATATTTTTTAATGATGGGCTTGTGTGGCAGTGCATCAAATATCTATTAAAAGTTTTTACTTCTACCAGTTGACATTCAGGCTGATGCAGTGCCCATTTAAATATGTAATCAAATACAAGTTTTGAAAAATCAGCTGTGGCACAACATATGGCCTTGTTTATCTATTTTATAGAGTCCAGAATGCATAGTAGAAAAAATGAGTAATCACATAATGCTAATGAGCATTTCTTTGCAAATTTTTTAAGTTGTTATACTGTCATCCATATAGCTGTCCAGGAAAATCCCATGGAAATAAGATGGCACTACAAATTACCTGTCATCTTCCACTCCTAATTAAGCTGGACCTTCTGACTATCTAGTAGCAGAGATACAATTATAAAAAAAATCTAGCTATTAAACATACAATGATGGGATTAGGACATTCGTAGTGCCACACTATCATTCTGTGGAATTTATGGCCAGATGTGTTGGATTGGGAAAATGAGTCATTTTTGGTGAATACTACATTTTCTTTAGTAGCCAGGGATTTTTACGTTAGCTGAAACCATTTTTTTTTTCCAGGGAGGTCTCCAAGCTGTGATTTTTGTGTATAATTAAGCTCATTGCAGATGCTTTTGTCTGATTTTAAAAGGAAAAAAAAACCCAAAACCAACAACTCCAGCAAAACACTAAATACAATGAACAGTTTGGTCTTTTAATGAATATTTAGGAGAGAGTATTGTAACATATATCTCTCAGTAGCAAATAGCCAATTTTTCATCTCAGTTGAGCAATGCTGTTCCATCTCATTTTTTGCGTGTGATCTTAGTGACTCTACTGCAGGGCATTAGTTTTGTGGCCCAGAGATGCCCAGTATACAGCATTGAAGATGCAAGGCAGTATCAGTTCCCCACACAACTGACTTAATTCAACTGCGTATCACACAAGTTGCATGTGCAGAATAATAGGACTGCATAATGGTTGAGGTTGGAAGGTACCCCTGGAGTTCATCTTCTCCAACCACCCTTGCTCAAGCAGGGCCACCAAGAGCCAGTTGCCCAGGGCCATGTCCTGACAAGTTTTGAGTATCTCCCAAGTTGGAGACTCCAGAACCTTGCTGTGCAACCTGTGCCAGCGCTCAGTCACCCTCACAGTCCAAAAATGTTTACTGACATTCAGAAGGAACCTCCTGTGTTTCAGTTTGTCTGCCTCTTGTTCTGCATGCACACACAGTCAGGAGCAGTTGGAAGCTGTTATGTGTGTTGATTAAATTTGTGCTTTCTCCCAGTGAACGCTTAATTATTTGCTGCAGCTTCCCACATATAGAAGCCAAGATTACAGTTGTATTTAGCTTTTTATGACGTTTTTTGTTTTTCATCTTGTAGGGTAAGTCTTACCCCTTTAAAGGTCCGTTCCCTCCCATGTGGAATCCGTTGGCCTACCTGGACTACAACAACTTGTGGAGGACCATGGATGAAATGGGAAAGGAGGTATGCGTTGAGGAATTGCAGCTGACTGTCTGAGTTCAGCTTTGCCTGAGTACACATGGGACTGGGATGCAGGTAGGCAGAGATGTGGTAGCTTGAACAAACCTGGTGCTGGCAAGAGCAGCAGCATGCCATGGATTTTGGTGCATACTGGTGGTAAGAGCACATGTGTAAGTGGCATCCTGGCAAGCTCTTCTGAAAGCCATGCTGCTGAGGCTGCTTTCAGTCATACCTTTTTTGGAAATAAGAACATTAGGGTTTATGCATGTGAGTTTTAGCACTTGCCTTACGCTTGGGTGAGTAATATTCTAAGTGGTTTGTAGACCTCAAATGTGTGCACTTCACCCTCAAATTCAATGTGTCTGGTTTAGTTTGTTACCAGTAGCGTATATTTTCCTTTGTTTGAGCTACAAGGCTTACAGAATAGGTTACTGTTACCTGCATAGATGAATGGGAGAGATATGAAATAACCCAGAGACATTCTCCAGCACGGTACTTTGCCTTTCTAGGCAAAGTTCTTAACTGTAAAATTATTCTCTATTCTTCTGCCTGAAAAAAAAAAAATCTTAAACCAAGCAAACAAACAACAAAAAAACTAAAAGCATCCTCTCTTAAGTTCATTGTATTACCTGTCAGGAATTTGCAGACTGAATTACCATGTAAAGATGAGACGATTTTTTTTTCGTTTTGTTTTGTTTTTTTTGTTATCTCTTTCTTACGCCACTCATTCAGTTGCTGATTAATGCTCTTTGATGTCTCCTTAGATTCCCAGTGAAGCCCCATGGAAAGCTCCACATGCAGAAGAATGGGACAGAATGACTATGCAAGATTTGATAGATAAAATTTGCTGGACAAAGTAAGAAACTCTTTGATATGAAATATTATTGCTTATATTTATTTATCTTAGAGCTTCAAATAAGTGTCACTGCTTTGCAAACAGATGTAACTACCACTAGAGTACAACCTTTTTAAATAAATGGGGTGAGAAAATCGTAATAATGGACCACAACACCTGTCAACACACACAGTCCGTTCCATTCAATTTCCATAACTGTTTAGACTAAAATAAAAATAAAAGGAAAATTAATTTCAGGATGGTTACTTCTGAAGAGATGGGTATTACCTTCATCGGTTAAGCACACTTTACCTCTCTGTACTGCATGTTTAACCTTTAAGAGAAAAATGCTTTGGCTACAGCAGGTTTTTGATTTAAACTTTTAATGGAACAGCTCACATTTATTCTGTGCTGGACGAGCTGATTTTGCCAAAGTGCTATAAAAATAACATTTGTCTTGAAATAGCACTAAATCACTTTAACACCCTTCATTCTGTTGTTTAACTGCTGCACTGTATACCACCCAGGGAAACAGAAAATGCTTCCTTTTTTCACGTATACATCACAGCAATTTTTCTTTACTTGCCATTCAACAACAGCTTGATTGTTTTTCTTTGCACTGAAGAAAAAAATAAATTAATCCTGTCTCACTGTAAAGCAGATTGATTTCTACAGCAACCTGTTCAGAATTGTTAAACATTTGAGATGTGGCTGCCGCAAGGCTGCACCAGCTTGGTGCAGAAGCCTACTACCACCCACTCCAGCTTTCATCAACAGGGGCATTTTTACAGCTTCAGCCAGCTTCGAGAGAGCAGTGGGATCATTATTAATGGACAGTAGGTTCTGATCCAAAATCTTTAAATCTTCTGGTTCTTTGCTTTCACAAAAGTGATGGTTGCACAGAAGCATAAAGTCTTTTTTTGTTTGTATTGTTGATGTTTGTTTGCGTTCAAGTAAAACCAAGCAGAAATGTATGCTGGTGGTTCTGCTGGCCACCTGAACCTCGGTTTTGGGAAGGGACTAGACAAGTTAGGAAAACACCACGCTTCACTAGTCATTCAATATTCAGTAGCTCAGGTGACTGCAGTCATATCTTTTCAAACTGTGATCGAATAAGACTTGACATTTTGCCTGAATATTGGCGTAACTGTCAGCCTCCCTTAATTCCAAGATGCTTTTCAGATTTTATATGTGCATCTCAGCTTGAATTGCCCAGTTTGTTCAAGATTGAGGTAACATGCTGTAGGAACTTCCAGCCTGGAAGGTAATGATCCAGAAGGGTAATCTTTTACTATTTCCTCTCATCTAACAGACTGTTCAGATTTGCTTGTGGCTAGAATTGTGTGTTGGAAATACTGTGAGTGCTCTTGGTTGAAATCATGCTGCCATTCCTAGGCAAAACACCAAGAAAAGTTGAGGAATTGAGATGATCAAAATCAATGGGAGAAGGCAGCAGAAACTAGGGTAATTTAACCACCATCTAATCCTTCTGCTATGAATTATTAATAAATACATATACTAATTATCCCACTAGATAAAATACCATTCCGACTTGTTCACATTTACAGTGTATGTTTGTAGAGGCAAAAATGGATAAAATTTTCCTGTATTATTTTGCCTGTCAAGATTGAATCTGTATTTCATAAAATTGATCAGATTTTTACTTCAACAGGACATTGCATTTTTAGAAAGGGCAGAATATACCTGTTTTCTGTGCAGATCTACAGCTGTGTTTGAAATAGTATGCTTGAATTTTTCCTCCTTTCTCCTTGGAACACTGTCAAGAACAGTAAGAAGCAATTAAAAGTGGAGTCTGTACTGACTTCAAAAGTTACTGATTGCCTGATGCCTGGCAAATGAATTGCCTATAGAAATTCAGTCCCTGTCATTCACAATGCAGTTAAGCTGAGCATCTCCTGGTCCTGTCTATGTCCCTTTAAACTCCTCCTTAGAGAGCGGGCAGAGGAAGTGTTTACTGCTGACAAGGAAATGTTTCTTGGAGCTTTGATTAACCCTGTTCTAGTGCACCCCAAGGTTTTGCACAGGTTTATACAGTAATTTCCAGTGTATCTCTAAGTCACCAACTGGAGCATGCAAAGCAGTGATCCTCCTTCAGACACAGGCTAATTTCATTCATCAACACTGGCTACCATATCACTGTATAAAATACTGAGTTGAGCAACCAAAAGTATTATTTCCTTGCCAGACTTTTGCAAGAATCCATATGCACTGTTTCTTCACTGATGGCTTCCTACTTAAATTTGTTTTTTTGTTGTGTTCCAGCCACAGCACCTCCCTGACCACAGCAGAGGAGCAGGCAGAGCAGCAGGATGCTGACTAATCCAAAGAGATGAGAGAATTAGTTTAGACAAGATCCCTAATTTTTTTATGAGAAGCATTGGATAATCTCTATGTTGTGTGCTTGAGGGATGAGCATTCAGCAGGGGCAAACAGAGCTGCAGGTCTTGTATGTAACCCTGGAACCATGGGAGGACATGGTGGTTTTGAAGCCCAGAGAAGACAAGGAGGGATGGCTTCCCTTAATCCTCAGTCTAGGGTGACAAGCTACCTTTGTATTAGAAAGTGACAGTAGCTTTCATTGGCTCCTGGAGCCCTAATTGTGCTGTGTGCTGGTTTAGAGGTAA
>VXBZ01010990.1:137945-154540 GCA_013399135.1 Heliornis fulica | reverse complement strand
CAGGAAGGACACAGGGCTCCCCAAGCTCGGGCTGCTTCATCACTGACCTGGAGCTGCTCCTGGGAGCCAGACCAGGGCCAGGCATCGCACTCTCAGTGCCCTCGGGCTCAGCCTGTGACCCCCGTGCCAGGGGGCTGCGGACCACACCTGTCGTCTCAGTGGGAAGACAGAGAGATGGGACACCCAGGACATGGGCTGCATCCCAGAGAGGCTCCATCTCAGCAGCACCATAGAGTCTCTTTCCNAAAAAAGAGGTTAAAA
The DNA here is from genome assembly GCA_013399135.1 of Heliornis fulica. Classification (NCBI taxonomy): domain Eukaryota; kingdom Metazoa; phylum Chordata; class Aves; order Gruiformes; family Heliornithidae; genus Heliornis; species Heliornis fulica. The sequence continues at coordinate 154,279 of VXBZ01010990.1, read as the reverse complement.
AAAAAAAAGTCACCAGCTGAAATATCCTAATTGGTGTCATTGGGATGACTGGGCACCACAAGAACTGTTGAGAGACCCTGGAGGCAGTTTTCTGAGCAGGACACAATGTTTTTTTGTATCCACCTTTGAAGGAACGTGAACCAGGAGCAGATTTATTTAAAAAAAAAAATAAGAAAAACCAAAACCAAAAAACCCTGAAAAAAACCTTCCATAAAGTCCACACACAAATGGGAAAAACCAAAAAAAAAAAAGCTCATGTCCAAGGAAGAGCTCACACAACTGCACAGCATCCCCACAACATGAGCATCTTTGGAAGTGGACGTCTCCGCCGATAAAGCCGAGGCGCCGAAAGGTGCCGGCAGCAACTCCTGCAACCCACCAGGCTGAAAGCGAGACGGAGCCGCGTGGCCTCGCTCCGGGCAGTCGCTGGAACAGCCGTCGTTACAGAACAAACAACAAAGAAAAAAAATGCTATTTATTAGTGCATAAAAAAATAGGTTTGGAATCCCTGTGCTGGGTTTGACTCCCCATCTCTGCAGGTATTGACTCCGTGGATGTTTCTGCCCTGTGAGTGCCGGCGGGCCGCTGCCCGCGGTGTCCCTCCACCTGAGGGTGAGCTGAGCCATGGGGCCAGCCCTCCCCCGGCACGGGCAGAGCGGCTCAGAAGATGTCGGGGCAGGTGCTCCAGTCCTGCTTGTCCTTGGCCTCCCAGTAGCCGCCCTTGTAGACGCAGATCAGCTCCCCGGTCACGGCATCCACCTTGCGCTCAAACCACAGCGGGATGTAGCCCTCGTAGTCCTTGCCTGTCCGGGCAGACGCAGAGCGTGACGGACGCCCCTCACGGAGGTTCCCCCACCCCGACCCGAATCGGTGCAGAGCCCCTCCCTCAACCCCAAACCTGGTCCCTGCCCGCCATCATCCTGAAACATCTCACCTTCTTCCAGCGCTTCCACGGCCTCGGCCTCCCGCCTCCGGCGCACGGCTCGCTGCTTCTCCTCCAGCCGCTGCTTCTCCACGTTGGCCTCGTCCCAGCGGCCGCTCTCCATCAGCCGCTGGTCAGGCCTCAGCCGGCTGTCTGTGGGGGCCACCCGCTCCTCAGGCTCGTTCAGGGTGAGGGCCAGGTCCGAGAAGAAATACATGTTCTCGGCGTTCTCCCTGCGGAGGGAGAGCCCGCTCAGGACAGGCGGAGCTGGTGCCGGCCTCCAGCAAAGCTCCTCAGCCCTTCGCCTCCTCGGCCCCACCGGCGCTGCTCCCGCTGCCCCAGCCCAGAGACCCTCTGGGATGCGCTGCCCTCCCAGCGAGGAGCTGATGACACCTCGATGCCATCTAACAGCCAAGCCTAGGAGCTCCCAGTGCCACACAGCTGGGACACGGAACAGCGGCACCCGAGAGCTGCTGGGTCCCCACGGCAGAACTGGTGACACCAAGCAGAGGACACTTTCCACTGGGGACCGCTCGGATGGAGCATCTCCACAGCAGGGACCAGCCATGGGTGCAACCAAGGTGGGGGGTGGTTTGGTGCCTGAGAGCAGCCCCATTGTGGGTCAGTGGAGAAAGGGCTGGTCCCTGGGAGCTGAAGGGGACACTGGGACTCACCAGTAAGGCAGAGCCCCTGAGGCATCTCCCTGGCACCACAAACCTAACCAGTGCCCAAAAGCCACCACCTAACAAGGGCTCCCCAAAGCCACTCCCCTTGCAGGGACCTGCCCCTCACTCCTGTGTGACCTCATCCACCCAAGTGCCGTTCCCTTCCCGTGTCCTCAGGACACCAGCCCCCTCCCTCGTGCCAGGGCTCTCCCCGAGCAGAGCACCCCGTGCTGGGGGGGGACTCACGGGAGGGGGTACTTCTTCCACAGGACCTTCGGAGACAGCGTCTGGTACACGGTTTTCTGTTTGCCCTCGGTGCTGCTGCTGCCGTGGCTGCTCTGCACGATCTTGGAGCACTCCATCTTCTCATCCCACGTGCCAGACATGACGTAGTGGGCTTTACCGTCAGCATCGCTCACCACTCCCGTCACCTGGCCAAAGGAGACAGCTCTGGTGGCACTTGGAAGTGCCCAGGGGACAGGGAGAGGTGCAGGGAGGCACAACCCACTCCATGTGCCCTCACCCTGGACATCAGCTGCACCCAGCATGGGGGAGTGTGGGCCCATCCTGACAATATGGGTGGGTCCCCAGCCCATCAAATCCCACCCAGGCCTCAACACACGCAGAGCTGACACAAGGGCTATGCCTGGAGCTGCCCCCCAGCCCTCCTACTAGGCAGTGTAGCATCCCAGATCCATGACCCATGTCTGCACTGGGCTCAGCCCAGCTGCAATACTGGGACCCTGCGAGCCCGGCTTGGAGGGACGAGCCAGGACTCAGCCCACGCAAAGGAGGAGCAAGGACACACCCGGCCACGCACCTTTCTGGGGACGTCCCGGGAGAAGTAGCTGTAGGGGGTAAATTTCAGCTGGCATTTATCTTTAGACTTGTGGTTAACAATCTCGATCTCACCAGACTAGAGGGAAGACACAGAAGAGCAGCTAGAGACACATCAGCATCAGTGCAGGTATAAATCACGGCAGCCACAGCGTCACATCGGGCTGCAGCCCCGCCAGCCCCGCGGCTCGCCAGCAGCAGGGTAATCAACCCATCACGTGCAGGACCCCTGTCCCACACAGCTGTCAGCCTTGGGAAGAGGCATGAGGAGCTCTAAGAAGCACCCCCAACCCCTGCCAGGGGAGCACCCCTTCCCATCGCGGCAGGATGGGACCCTCCAGTCCCTGGCCCTTCCCCAGAGCCAGGAGAGGCCAGGCAGGACCCTCAGAGCCGAAGCCACCGACCTGGTCGATCCAGAGCTTGCCCACGATGATGTTGTGAACGGTGGAGGTGACCTTCCTCCAGACGTAGTGGTTCCCGCTGGAGTGGAACTCGAGGTGGATGGCGCCTGCAGGCAGAGAAAGGGGTGCTGTCAGGGCAGAGGGCTGGGCAGGGCAGCGGGCACAGTCCCCCTGCAGCACAGTGCCAGCCCAGCCCCGTGCCCATCCTCAGCCTGGGCACTCTGCCTGCATCGCCCACCACCAGCCCCCAACCACGGCCAGCCCCGGCTTCACCCCTCCCCTTGCCTCTTGCTTCGTGGTCTGCTGCAGTAAGGGAGCTGGAGCACGTGGAACGCCCTCTGTCCCCCTCCACCCCCAAAAAGAGGGCTGATTTTCAAAGCAGGTCAGACCTGGTTGACCTGCAGAGTCAGGGGACCGGCCAGGGCCAGCCCCAGTTACACACCCAGCCCAAGGACAGGCAGAAGACAAAGAAAACCCTGGAAGGAGGCAGCTTGTTGTATCCAGCTGCCATGGAGAAGATTAAAGCAGGCAGCAAGGTAACCTTTAAACATCATGCAAGGAGAAACCACCACAGGGGCGAGCAGGATGTTTCCAAAGCATGTCTGCCGTGGTGCGAGGCGCGAGCAGAGCCGAATCCCCCGGCAGCTGCCCCAACGTCCCTTTCCAGGGCAGACCAGTTATCCCTGAACTGTCCACGATGGGATTTGTGCTCCCTATGTCACTTGGATGGGAATTCACTGAGCACTACGAGCACCCAAGGGACCAGCACGGCACCTTAACCTCCGAGTACTGCAGGAGCAGCGCAGGAGCACACCCCGACGTCCCCGGCACAAGTCACCTACCCAGAGGCATGATGGAGAGGTATTTGCCCCTGAACTTGCTGGCGATGGTGATTTCCTGCCACAGCGTCCACCCTCGCTTGGAGTAGACGTGGTGGGCGGCTGCTGGGGGGTGGTGGCTCACCTGGCAGAGAGGAGAGACAGCCCATGAGCTCCCAGCAGCACCGGAGAGCCCCAGTGAGTGCTTGGCCATCGCAGCACGACTCCCAGGAGAGCGATGGCTCCACAGTAGCTTTGAGTTGAGGATGCTCCACTACGTCGAGCTGAACTGCCCAATGTTCTCCTGGGCTTTGGGATGACCTCCTGTGAGTACCCCGGCAGCACTGGATGTGCACTGAGCTCCTACCAGGATTTTCTGAGGCTCATTAGCAGTGCCTCAGCGGTAAGAAAGCTTCAGCAGAGCAACAAGAGCTGTGAGATGATGCTGTTCTGTGACCCCACCCTCCAGGGGTCCTGGCCGAGAAACAGGGATGTGCCTAAACCCAGCCCAGATCCCCAGTAAGCCCAGTGTTACAGGGTCCCTCCTACCAGCAGCAGCTCCCACACCCCTGCCCGCAAACTCCCTGGCAGGAGTGGCAAAAACACAGCTCACCAGGGTGCCTGGAGACACAGACCTGTTGAGACAAGATTTCAGCTGGAAAAGCAGATACAACACCCTCCATCCCAGGGTGACTGGTGCTCGTGTCCCCCAGCACTGGAAAAGCTGCCCAAAGGCAGGACAGGAGCACAGAATCACCTTGGGTTGGGAGAGACCTTTGAGCAGAGAGAGTCCAACTCTCTCAGTCCAGCCTGACCCTGCCTAGGCCACCTCTAGCCCATGTCCTTCAGCACCTCATCTCTTGGCCTTTCCAATCCCACCAGGGATGGGGACTCCACCACTGCCCTGGGCAGCCTGTTCCAACTCCCGACAACCCTTTCAGGGGGAAATTCTTCTGATGTCCAACCTCAATCTCCCCTGGGGCACTTTGTGACCATTTCCTCTCATCCTGTTGATTGTTACCTGAGAGAAGAGACCGACCCCACCTCTGCACCCTCCTTGCAGGGACTTGCAGAGAGCCANTACTCCTGCTGGTCACACCATTCCTGAGACAGGGCAGGATGCCCTTGGCGTTCTTGGCCACCTGGGCACACTGCTGGCTCCTGTTCAGCCGGGTGCCAACCACCCCCCCAGGTCCTTCTCCTCCAGGGAGCTCTCAGGCTGCCCCAGCAGAGCTCTGCCCTCACATGGCACCTCCCCCAGCTGATGGGCGGTCCCCAAGGCCTGGCCACCGAGGTCAGAGATCACCTGCCCCGATGTAATTACCGGTGGAGTGCCCCGAGCTGCAGGATTACAAACGTGAGCAGAGAAAAAACCTCCCCATTAAATCCCACTATCACCGGGGAGAAAATCCTCTCAGGGTAACTGGATTTCAGGCACGAGATTACCGACGCTCTGCCGGCAGCGGAGCGGCACCCACAGCCCCCGGGGCAGCTCAGAGCGCCGGGGGCAGCGGCCGCCTGTCCCTCTCATGCGGCCCCACACCAACTGTGGCACCGGGGTGAAGTCACGCTGTCACCCAACACGCCCTCGGGGTGGCTCCAGGAGGAGCTCCAGGATTTAGAGCCTGGCTCATGGACCGAAGGCTCCAAGCGCGGTGATGGACACCTGGAGGGACGCTGCTGCCTCTGAGCTGCCTCCCCGCAGCGGGCAGGCCCCAGGCAGCACAGGAAGGGGACATTTGTGGATGTAGCTCATCACAGCCTGGCCAGCAGCGTCCTGGCTCGCTGCAGCCCAGCACACAAGTTCCCAAGGCTGGGACAGACCTTCTGGGCATCACTGGGGCGACCAGAGCTCTGCATGGCACAGGGGAATGGGAGACACACAGACCTTGGAGATTATCAGCTGAGGGACCTTTCTTTGAGTTATGAGCAGGGGTCACATTTCCAGGCCCCCACAAGGTCTGTCACCACCTGGAGCAGCGCGGCATGAGATGGGANGGGTGGGGTGGGGGTTTGTCCACACCTACACATCCTTCAAGGAGCCAATGGCAGAGCACAGCACTGGCTGCAGCAGCTGCTCCAACCCTGGGTACGAAGGGCTGTGACTTGGCAAAGATGATGAAGAGGGAACCAGACAACCTAAACCGTGTCAGGGGGTTCAGGGGTGCTGGGCCGAGGCTCAGCCTCCTCTCCAGGTACTCTGAGCATGCCCCGCTGACAGCCGCTGCGAGCAGCACACAGCACAGCATGCAGGTGAGCAGCAGGACCCTTCTCCCATGAGATGCCCCTCTGAAAAAGCATCCACAGGGCGCAGGGGCAGGGTCTGCTGAAGGGCTCTGCACATCTGGGACCTGCATCAGCCTCCACTGAGCAACAGTGGTGCTCCTAAACACTCACAGACACGACAGTCCCGACAGCACGGCCAGCCCTGGGGAAGAGAGACCCCCCACCAGTTTGATGTCCTGCCTGCACAGGGTGATAGATGGCCCCAGCCCTCCCCAGGAGCCCAGGATGGACCAGCCATGTGTGATGAATATTAAACAGCTGATTTTCTTCAGAGGCTGCAGCTCATTAAGCTCTCCAGGTCCCTAATGAGGACGTGCTGTTTGACCAACGTGTGCCAGACGCTGCCAGAGGCTGTCAGAGCTTCTCGGGTTGTCCCCAGGCTCTGAAACTAAAATACTTTCAGTCCAACAAGAAAGCAAGAGCAACAGGAGACACCCTGAAGACACCCTGAAGCAAGGAGGAACCATGCCAGAGCTCATGTGCATTGCTGACACAGCCTGGGGGGAGCTCAGGTGAGGAGAACTATGTGCATTCTGCAATGGAGAGGAGAGACAGGGTGATGGACACCCTTCTCTGCCCCTTCCTCCCCACCTCTTGCTCTGCCAGCCTGGCACCATGCTCCTGCTTCTGAAGAGCAGCCCAAGGTGATGCTGCTGCAGTCGCTGCCAGCCCGCTGCAGTCTCAGCCAGGTCCCCTCCAGGGCAGGGCTGTGTTGGCTGGGCAGGGCAGCGCCACACCACACAGAGCCCTTCGGCAGAGCCCGGCTCACCTGCTCGCACAGGGAGCGGAAGCCCAACTCCTCCAGCCGGTCGAGCTCATAGGTTTCCCCCAGCAGCGGGTTGAAGGGCTTTGCGGTGCGGTGGACGGTGGTCGAGTAGGAAGACACGGAGAACGCGGCGACGAAGCACATCTGCTCCGTGGAGCTCTCGCACTTGACCGCTTTGTCCAGCAGCTCGTGGTACTCCAGGTCCTCCGTCAGCCGCTGCAGCATGGAGAGCGGCTCGTTGAAGTTCACCTGGAGGGGAAGCGGCACAGGTTAGAGATGCCAAGCCGGGAACTTCACCCTCTGGGTTTGCCCCCCAGCACCTGCTGGCATCCCACACCTCGGGCTCTGAGCACGGGGTCCTGGTCCCAGCTAGGGCAGAGAGAATTTTCTCTCCAGCAGCCAGTGTAATGCGGTGTCTGGAGTGAGGGTGAGCGCAGCGCTGAGAACACCCCATGGTTGAGTTGTTGCCCAGCAGTCAAGGACCTCTCAGTTCATATTGCCCTGATAACGCGGCAGGGGGTGGGGGGGCACCCAGGGAGCTGTGAGGGGACATGGCCAGGACAGGTGACCCAGACTGGCCAAAGAGAGTATTCCATGCTAATGACATCACGCTCAGCATAAAGGGGGGCTGGTGGGGAGGAGGACATGGCTTCAGGATGTGCAGTTTTGGGGACAGTCCCGTTTCAGGACGGCTCTGAGCTGTGCGGTTCTGCGAGAAGCTGCATCGGTTAGAAAATCACCCAATTCCTGCCGTTGTTGTTGTTGTTGTTACTGTATGTTACTGGTTTATCTCTCTCTGCTGTCCCAGTGAACTGTCCCTATCAGCTGCTGGGGTGGGTGGAAACTCCTGAAGCAAAGCAGCAGCCCCCAGGGTCGGACCATCGCTGCCTGCACGCTGCCTCTGCAGCGTTACGTTAATTAAAGGCAAGAAATAGGTGCCCTGTGCTGCACGAACGGCACCGCGGGAGCGTGATGGCCCCGAAGCTGAGGCCAGGGGACTCGGGGCAGGGAGTGCTGCTCCCCTGCTGCCCTCTGTCACCTCCTGGCAAAGCCACCCCCACGCCGGGCAGCAGCTGGGTCGCTTGGAAGACCTCAGAGAGCCCCGTTTCGGGGTGTCCCTGCTGCAGCCCCACAACAGGACGTGCGAGTGGGAGAGGGCGGCAGCAGCGATAAGGGGAAGCTCTGTCCCAGTAGAGTCCGAACAGGTGGCAGCTCCATCCCCAAGTCCTTGCTTGGGGCATCTGCTGTACGTTGCCAGGTTGGACAGGCTACAAGCTCTGCTGTGAACCCCCAAGGCCTGATGGTACCAACCTGTTTTGTCCCGTAAAGAACTGAAATAAAAGACTTGAAAGGAAGAGGGAGATACTTGGTGCCCTTCTGCCCAAAAACCATGTGAAAGTCACTTTTCCCTTTGAGATCAGAACAAAGAGAAGGTGCAGGTGGCTGAAGGGTGGAGAACCACTCCTGTGAGCCATGTTTTGTGTTTCTTAGGAGAGAAAACAAAATCTGGATCATCCCCTCAAGGATTTAAGTAGCAGTGATGGCTCAGTGAGAAAGAAGGAGCTATATGGGAGGGGCAGCATCACATCCATATTAAATAGCAAATCAGAGTTGGTTTGAGACAACCCTCAGGAGAGATGGGGCAGCACTGCATCCTCTCCACCACTGCATCCTCTCCACCGGCACCGCTCGGGCAACGGCAACCCAGAACCTTCCCATGGAGGAGGGAAGGCAAAGCCACCCAAAACACCCAATCCCTAAATTCCCAATCCTGGTTTCTTCTTTTGCAGTGCTGTGAGTTGGTTTGTTCAGAGCAGTCTGGAATGGGGATGGGGTCTTGGAAACGCTCCTGATTTGACAAGAATCTGGTGAAGCACGATGGGAGAAACTCCCATCCCCGCTGGGCACCACTGATGGTTTGTGGTATCACCAACCACGTTTCCCAACACCCCCTCTGAGCCAGTGGCTCTGCTTCCTCCTCCTCCTCCTCCTCCTTGAAGCTCCATCTCGACAGAGCTTCTGGCTTCTCCTGCACCCCGAACACATGCACAGAGAGAGAATTTACACAGCTGCTGAAGGGAGATTAAATTTCCCCTTGTTGCCTTTCCACAGGCTGCTTGTTCTTGGGGTGAACCTCCCAAAGAAAGGCCACACTTGTGGCACACAAAGCAGCTCCTGCCTCTGTATGTGTACAGGAGCTGGCAGTGGGTGGCCGACACCGGCTGAGCCTGGAGGGACGGAGTCATGACACCCCCTCGGCCAGCCCCGAGCAGGACGTGCTGCTCCCAGCTTTGGACTTGGCTGCAGCAGCTCCCAGCATGAGGGGATTTATAGAGAACTTCCATTTCCTCTCTCCAGGCACTGGCAGCTGCTGGTATTTCACATCCTGAGCTCTCTCCTGTACCCACCACACCTTCACCCAGTACTGATGCTCTGCAGAAACGCTAACGGCCGGCGCTGGGCTGCGCATCTTGGCTGGAGATAGCACAGGGAAGAGACAAACTCATCACTCTCACTCAGAGGGTGTCAGGCACTGCTTTAAGAGGTGACATACGATCAGCTCAGCATCCAGACATGCTCCTTCCCTTTACCCAGCAAAGGAAGGGCCCCAAATATGGCTCCAGGATTACAGATCACACTTGGTTGGGCTACTTTCACTCCAGCCAGCACCACAGTTACCCCCAGTCAACCCCAGTTGGTTTACAGCTCTGCCAGACCTCGGTGGGGTTTGAGGATAGCCCCAGGCACTCATAGCCTGGCCAAGACCTTCTGGAGAGCTGGTGAGCTGGGAAGGGCTGGTCTGCTCCAGAAGACAGGGCAGCAGCCTTGGTGAGCCCCCAAGCGTGATCCCTGCAGCACCCATCAGTGCTCAGTCACCCTCACCGCACATCCTTCACTTAGAAGCTGCTACTTGCAGGGAAAATAAAGGGGCTCTGGGTCCCTGGGGTGAAACACAGCCCTGCCACACAGCCCTGCCACACAGCCCTGCCGCGCCATCCTTTCCCACCGGCTGGGGATGACCAGCAACGAGGTCTCTTCTTCTTCCGTCCCCTGGGTGAAACGCTTGACTCCTCAGGGATTCAAGGTGTCCTGGTTCCACCCCTCCCTCTGCACCAGCAGGAGCCCAGAGAAGGGACCAACAATTCACACTGCGGTGCCGCCGAGGACGCCCTCCTCCTGCCTGCCTGCGTCAGCCTCTCGGGCAGCAGATGGACCATTGCGAGGGGCAAATAACTGCCAGAAAAAATGCAGGGCACAGAGAGAGCTGAGCTGAGCAGCGAGGACACAGCGGGGGTGCAGAGCAGGGCTGGGGAGAGGACTGGGGTGGTTTGAGAGGGCTCTGCCAGCCCAGGGCTTGGCAGCTCTTGACATGCTCCTGTCCCACTCGGGGCTGCTGTGCTGCTGCGACACATGGCAGGACCACCCAAGTCCCTCTGCATGGCCAAGAGCTGTGCCCAAACTAAGCCCTCAAGGGTGGCATCTTGGCAGCGGCCTCGCCGCGGCCCTCGGCGCACGCGACGCGCTCACTCACGGGCATGGGGATCTTGGAGAGCTCCTTGCCGATGCAGTTCTTCATGATGCTCCAGAGGTTAAGGCTGTAGTTGGGTTTGTCGGGGATGCGAGTCCGTCTCCTCTTCTTTGGCAGGAGATCCCTGCAAGTGGACTCATTGTAGCTGCTTTGATTTGAGCTTTCAAAGACCTGAAGAAACAACAGAAACACAGGTGAGCCCAGCACAACCTGACCAGACCCATCAGCTCCCAGGAGCAGCCACCACCGCTCAGGAGACGTCGTGTGGGCTCGTGCCGGGAGCATCACTAGAAGAAACCTGTTCTCCAGGACACGGGGGAAATCAGGGTGTGATTTCCTCCCAACACTGTCCCACTTCCCTCAGAGGGACCAGGGTGCTGCTCACAGGCTGCTGACGGCTTTTCCCCTGCCGTGGCTCACATAGGAACCAGCTCTGCTCCATCCTGGTGGCGTGGGAGGGACCTGGACCAGAGTCCCTCCACGAACCCCCTCCTCTCCCCTGGTGCCCTCCCCCAGCCCTGCCCGGCCAACTCACGCTGTCCTCCAGGTTCCAGTCCTCAGGGTGGCCCTCGCTGGCCCCACTCAGGTTGCTGCCCGAACGCCTGTGGGGAACAAAGGGCCGGGAGGTAAACGGGAAGGGCAGCAACAGGGACAGCAGAGCCGAGGCGGGGGCAGCACAGCCAACACCATGCACAGAGTCTCCCTGCGGCACCCTGGGGTGCTGCCAGGAAGGTGATGGGGCCATGCACAGGCCTTGGGTGGAGACACTCAGCTCAGAGGGTCCCAGCCTATGGCGTACTAAGAGCCACCGCATGTGCCAGCGGTGTGACCATGAATCAGCCCAGATGGACACCAGGGAGGTGTAAGGGCTGGTCAAGGCAGATGAAGGCGAGGCACTGCCCGCTTCTGCCCAGCCCTCCGAGGCATCTCCATCCCCACTCCTGCCCAGCCTCCCCTCCAGCCCACAGCAGCTCCTGGCACAGGGGACTCAGCTTTACTCAGCACACCCTTGAGGTCCGTCCCTCCTCGTCCTTCCTCCTTCGCTGCAGCCGTATCCACGCCCAGCCTCTGCCCCCGGGATGCAAGAGCGGGCGAGCGCAGCGCAGCGCCCTGGGCAGAGGCAGCCTGTCTGCCAGGGGACAGGCCCACAGAGCAGCCCCGTGGAAGGGGATGCTGCCCTCCAGCCCACAGGGACCAGGGCTCGTACCTGTGGTGCTTGGGGTCTGCGGTTACAGTGATAAAAGCTGGTGCATCCTCCATGGCATCAAAGTACTCTGTCTCTTCATCTTCATCACTGGCCTCTCCCTTGGCAGACTGCACGCTCCCTGTCGGTGCAGAAGGTGGGAGACGCTCAGGTGATGCTGGTCCCCTTCAAACCCCCCAGGCACGAGCCTGCCCCCAAGCTTGCTCTCCTCCCGCTGCCACCCCTCCCTCTACAGCTTCTCCCCTCCCTCCATCCCACACCACGATGAGAGGGCCCTGTGCCAATTTCCAGCTCCTAAAACCAAGGATGTGCCCCGCCATGTCCCTGGTCAGTGGCTTCCCTGCCACGCTGGGAACCTCCTCCACCAACACCACCCATCTTCCTGAGCCAGACACGCACAGCAGACCGCACCACCGCAGCTCTGCTGGGAAATCCCATCTGGATCCAAGCAGAGAAGCATGTCCCATGTTTCAAGTGATAACAAGACACTTCCCAGCTGCCACTTCTCCAGCCCCACACTTCCAAACATTTCTCATCCCTGCTGCAGCAGGATGCCTGGGAAGCTGGGAGCAGACATTAGCTGTGGTGACTGTAGTGACCCACTGCAGCTCCCCTGCTCCCCGAGTGCAGCCTCGCTGCGAGGCTTCACCGCTCGAGCAGCCGTGCCAGTGCCAGGCACACAGCGGGGCTCAGCACAGCTCAGGGTCTCTGCCACTTGGCAACGGGATGCCACGGGCACCTGGCCCAGCGCTGCCCACACGTGGAGGGACCAGGACAGCCACCCTGACTCCCCCACCCCACCACAGCATCCCGTCTGGCTCAGTGTTCGGCAGCCTCCTTCCCCGCACCACCCCCACGCTCCTGGAGGAGCAGGGTCACCCTTTGCGATGGGGCCGGGCCAGCTCTGCGCCTGTCCCTGTGGCCATTTCAGCCCTGCCCACCCCAGCAGCTCCACAGAATCCATCCCAGTAGGCCAAGACACTGTTTGCAGGCCCTGGCCCCCAGGCTGTGATAAAGCCTCCCGCAGGGAAGGGTGTTGGGCACCAGTGAACAAAGCTCTTAGATTTCACTGCCCCTTCGCTCTTGAACACAGCAACGAGCCCCGGCCCTGCCACCACCTCCCTGGCTCCCTCCACAGACCTGTCGGACCCTGAGTTACAGCGACCGAGCTGGGGACACCCCTCCTGCACCCGCACCCTGGGGACACCCAAGTCCTCAAGCGAGGAGCAGCGGGACAATTCGGGACAATTACTGTGTAAGGGATTGGGTCAAACCCAACCCCATGGCTTCCCGCAGGGCTCTGGCCCAGCCCTGCGGCCCGGCCGGCGGCACTGACCCTTGGCGGTGCTGGTGATGCCGGTGGTGCCGGAGGACAGGCCGGGGGCTCCGCGGCAGGCTCGCTCCAAGCTGTTGTGCTGCTTGGCTAGCTGCTCGATGGTCTCCTCCAGCCGGATCCTCTGCTCCCGCTCATACTGCAGCGCCCGCTGCCATTTTCGGCTGTGAGTTTCGGCCAAGTCCAGGAAATCGCGGCAAGCCTGGGAGGGAGGGAGGGGACACGTCAGCACCCGGCACGGCCCGCACAGCCCCGGAGCTCGTCGTGGCGCTGGCGCTGGCATGTGGTGACTCCAGAACCGACCCCCAGCACTCCCTGTGTCACGGCCCTGGTTTTGGCAAGTGCAATCCCAGGGCTTTGCAGGATCCCCAGTATCCAGGGGCTAAAACCAGTTCAGCTCTGACCATCCAACCCTGAACAACCTCCAAGGAGATGGTTGCAACCCACCATGAAGCCCTCATGATGTCTCATCTCCTGAGGCAGCCCAGCCCTCTGTTCCCATCCCTGTCACCGGTCCCTGGGAGCCCAGACTGGGCTCCTACAAAACCCAGATGAGCTCAGCCCTTTGCGGATGCCCCGAGATCCCCTGCAGCCACCTCCACCCCGGCCCTGAGCTGGGGAGAGGCTGGGCAGCATGACAGTCCCCAGGGTGACAGTCCTGGGGCAGGGGATGGGACAGCCACAGACAGGAGAGAACACTCAAGCGGAGTCTGAGGAAACAGAGAGGGAGGACAGCCAGCTCCTCCCCAACCCACACAACCCCATGGAGAGCTGGGGCTGGCCCAGCATGGCCAAAGCCTCCTCCTCTCCAGGACGGGACCTTCTCGAGGTAACAGGTCCCACCAGCTGCAGGGACACACAGAGTGCCCACGGGAAGGAGCGCGCACAGGATGCACAATGTCCCTCTCCTGTGCCGCCAGGACAGGCAGTGGCGATGCCGTGACCCCCTTGGCCGTGGTACCCTCCTCCACAGCCACCCCTGGACCCTCTCGGCATCGCCATGGTTGCAAGCATCACCCAGACACCCGGGACACCCAGCAGGAGATCTCCAGGAGCAGGACACCCACAAACAGACGGGGCGCTGCGCTCTCGCGAGATGTCTCTCCCACGCTGACGGCAGCCAGCCAGCTCCAAGCTCTATTTTTAGGTTCTCTTCCCTCTCAGACTCAAGGACCGAGTCTCCTCGGCTTCAATGCTTCCTCTGCGACCTACCCCACGTGAAGCTGAGCACAGGCTCCACCTCCTCCTCCCTCCCCTACACCTCTGCAATCAGGATGCAATAAACCACTTCTTACATTTCAAAGTAGGAAAATACGGTTTTGATGGAAGTTCTATGGGTTTTGGAAGCAGACTGGCAAATACATCTGAATACTGAGGCATCACCTGGTCAAGCCTCAGGGCTTCATCTTCCTTTACCTGATTTCAACAGGGTTTGTCCAAGAAAAGCTCTGATTCACAGCTTCTCCACCAAACCTCCACTGTGGACAGGAGAAGGATTTGTGTTTTTCAGGAGGGAATTGCCAGTAAAGTGACAGAAATCATCGGGGTTTGAGACTTTGGGTGAAGCAGCACGAAACAGAGAGAGCAAACATCCCGTGGCAAGAAAGAAACATGGGGCTTGGGCACATGTTCCTTTGGTTCCATCCTGAGCACAGCCACGTGGCCAGGAGGCACCGTCCCCAGCACCCCCTTGAGAGGCACAATCCAAACTCAGATCAGATAAATGAAGGACAAACACAAGGAGTTTGGGTCTGTCCTTTGGGAAAAAAAACAAACCAATGAAACCCATTCGACTGCGGTGTTTCACTTCGCTCTCTCCTGCTGCCCACAGCTGCAGGGGATGGACCTGGCCCCATGCCTGTGTTCCCTCCATCCCTGCCTGCTCCCTGCCCAGTACCCTGGCGCATTTCTGCAGGATCGGTCCCAGGATCCACCCGGTCGGGGTGAATTCAAACCCACAGACCCCGTTCCTGCCCGAGGGCCTGTGCCGATGGGTGCATGCAGGGAGTGCCCCAAGAGTGAGCTCCAACACCTCGGGCTTCAGCATCATTAAGGCTCTCTAATGAGATGCAATCACAGACATGGATTGCCAGGCAGAAATAATTCAGCCACGAAGCATTTGCGAGCTCAGACCACGGATTTGTCCGACAGCGTCGGCTTCTCAGGCTCTGGATTTCCATCCATGGCCATCGGTGACCGCGGGAAGCAATGCTGTCACACCGAGGAGACACCCACCTGCCTGAGCTCAAGAACCATCCCCTGTGAGCACCTCACCACAAAGCCACCAGGGCCATATCGTTAGCCAGGGCACAGGTGGGAATATCCTCCCCGCCCCCCAGAAAGGCGGGGGCAGAGCCCTTTGCACATCCCAGCCCCACAACAAGCAATGTGGCTCCTGCAAGCTTGGAGGTCTCTGTGCTTCGCTGCCTGTCCTGTCCCCCCAAATTCCTGCCTTTACTCTCGTCCTACCCCCCCCAGGCCGATGAGGGCCACCTGTCTCCTCCAAGCCACAGACCCCATGGGCTGTGCCGATGGGCACGGTGAGATGTGAGACCAGAGCGCTGACTGTCAGGGCACTTCGCACCATATTTTCTCCTGGCAACAACTGGGCTCCTCTCCCCACCCTGAAAAGCCCCCCCTGGCACCTACCCACAGCCACAAAGCCCATGGACAGACCCTGCCCTGATGCCTTCCCACCCAGCCTCAAGCTGAAACCTCCTGCCAGTTAAAAATTACCCGTGCCCCAAGCTGGCCCACTGGCTTCTTTTACAGCGCTGATGCATTGCGATAAGAGGATGAAAGGACAAGGGCAAGTAATGAGATAGCGGCCGTGACCTTCCCAGCCCAGCAAAGCTCATTATGTGCTCTGAAGGTCCCTCTCCACAGGCAGCTGGCACTGAAACACCCATTTTGGCACAGGTCGCTGGCACCAAGGATGGAAATTACCGGCTGTCCCCGGCTCAGGGGGTTGAGCGCTTTAAAACGATGCGCCAGGAGATCACCTGTAATTATCCCACTGCAATTAAACGTGATTTGTAACGTATAACGGTAAATTAGGGGAAAAGGAGGTAATTAGAGAGGAGCCGGGCAAAGGCGGCCCTGCAGCACATCCCTGGGGAGCTGGGAGCTGCGGGCTGGGGAGGAGAGATCACTTGAGCAGGCCATGGGAACCAGAATCCCACAGAATAAGCACAGGGGACAAAAGCTCAGGTCCTTCTGTGCCAAGGCCACCAACCTTCACGGAGGACCCGCACTGGGCCCCAGAACCTGCACCGAGAGGCCTCACCTGCTCCCGTGCTGGAACAGTAAGACCCGTGTGACAGAGAGGTGGCACTGCAGACATTCCCCACTGAGTGCAGGGAGCTCTGGGGACAATGACCTGGACAGTGGTCACACTGTCCCACACACTGCTGGAGGCCGTGGTACCTCCACACAGATGGTCACAGAATCACAGAATATGAGGAGTTGGAAGAGAATTTGAAGGATCATCTAGTCCACCCCCCCTGCCTGAGCAGGATCACCTGGATTAAGTCACACAAGAACAGGTCCAGGTGGGTTTGAATGTCTCCAGAG
>VXBZ01010990.1:116719-134235 GCA_013399135.1 Heliornis fulica | reverse complement strand
GGGACACACACCAGCCGCTCTCCCTCGCTGTCCCCCTGCCTCCCTCTGTGTCTGAAGGAGCCAGGAGCCACCCACCTCCCTCCGAGCTCCCACCTTACCTCTCACAGCGGCTGGGAGCACCCCGGGGCGAGCCCAGACCTTCTGCTTCACCGCTCACGTGCATCGCTGCTCCCCAGCTCCGTCGCGGGTCGCATCGCGCCGTCACCAGCAGCGACCGATCCGTCAGCCCGCCCGGGACTGGGGGCAGGCGGCAGGGTCTGGGGGCAGCAGCCGAGGAGCCAAGGGACGGGCACAGAGGGTGACACCGGAGAGCGAACCAGCCGTCCCCGACCAGTCCCGCCACAAATCAGGGTGAGGACAGGAGACCCAGCCCCGGTGACATCCGGGTCACCGCTCATTCACTCCGTTCCCCCCCTCGAAGGTGCAAACGACCGCGGCTGCGGAGCAGGAGCAGCGCCGTGAAATCCAGCTTACAAAACCCCCACGGGGCGGCGGCTAAATTTAGTTACGGCTGAACCTGATCCGGGTCGTGAGCCCGACCCAGGCACAAATCCACGTTGTGCTGGCGCGGGGACACGGCCCGTGGTCACGGGGGTCATCGGGCAGGAGGCTCCTCCAGGAGCCGCTGCGCAGGAGAGCGGTGCCCCGGCGAGCTGCATGGCCGGCGTGTCAAGGAGAAGTTCATCCAAGCACACAGCCTTCACGGGGACACCCCCACCAGCATGTGGAGATCTTCCCCACCCCCAGCCTCCTCGCAGCATGGGGTGACACCACGTCACACCCCATATGCCCGCGTCCCCCTGAGCAGCTGCTGCGTTCTGGCAGCGCCCGGACACACGAGCGGCTCAAGTAGCACCAACGTTTGCTCTGTCCCACACAACGGGGCTGCTCCCACCCCCCAGCCTGGACCAGGGTCCATCACAAGGGTGGTGGGCTGTTTTCAGTGGAAAAGGTGACTTCTCCCTCCCATCCCACCCTGCCTGCATGGCCTGTACCCGTTTGCCCACCTCCAGCAGACAGGAGAGGGACTGGCAGAGGATGCACAGTGCACGAGGGGACACAGAGCACAGGAGGTGGCACAGCTTTGCCCCAGCTTTTGTCACAGAGCCAGAGGTGGACAGTCAGGGTTGGAGGGCGGTGGCCAAGGGAAGTGCAGAGCAGGCTCAGTCAGCCCTGAGCGTCCCAGCCCGCGCTTACCCCTCCTCACACAGTGCTGGCAGGTCACCAGTGGCTGCAGACAAAAGCCAGCTCCATCCCCCTGCGCCACGGGCACAAAGTCCCAGAGAGGCTCAGCATCACCTGCAGCGGGGTGCAGGGGTGTCCCATGGCCTGAACAATCCCTGCAGCAGGTCCTGATCCAGCACAGGGTCACTGCACTTCACCGCCACGTCAAGGAGGCACAGCCAAAAGAGCACATTGCCGTGGAAAAGCACAACTGATGTTCCTGAAAACTCCCATGGAAGAAGCGGTGAGGTGCCAACCAGACCCTGCCAAGGAGCAGGAGGGGAAACATGGTGCCACCAGCTCTGTGGCCTGTCCCTGTGACCAGCAGCCGCTGCTGCGATGGGCAAATTTAGCACCTTCCACACATTTGTCATGGCAAATATACCGGATTTCACAGCTTGTTGCAGGCTAATAGGAACATCATTAACAGCCTGGGGATTATTTATGCAGCTGAGAATGACCGTCGGAGGTCAGCGGCATCCCACCAAGGCAGGGGTGTCCCCACTGCCCATGGGCAGCTCTGCAGAGCCACACGCTCCTGGGTCCCCAACGGGAGCCAACAGTCAGTATCAGACATGAATGACACAGAGTTAATTAGCTTGAAAGTGTAAATGTTCTCATCAGGCTGTGCAGGATTCCTGTCCCAAGGGTCTGAACCACGGGGGTGACAACCTCCCGGGGATGTCCTACCAGGGCTGAGTGCTTCACCACCTCCACCACTGCTGGCGGACCCTGAGGGACCGCAGTGACCCTGCGAGCATCCCCGAGGAGCAGCCCCACCATCCTAACCATGGGGGAGGGGGCAGTAACCTGCCGGGGACGTGCCCAGCGTTCTGGGGCACAATCAGTTCCTTGCCTCCCCCGCAGAGGACAAGGACCACTTCATCGCTGGGGAGCGACACGAGAGGAGGGAACAGCCAGATGTGCTCAATCATCTCCTTTTCAGCGGTGAATTGTACGCCGGGAGCCGTCACTTCATTCATCAGGGGAAGCGGCGCCTCGCCGCTCTGAGTGCGCCTGGTGCCTCGGAGATAAGTGCCGCCTTCCTTCCCGGAGCCATCAAAACCCGGGACACAGCTGCGCGCTGCCGCTCGGCGCAGAACAGCCCCCCCGAGGGACGGGCCGCTCCCAACACACTCACCCCGCGTCAGCGCTCCAAGCGCACGGCACCGCGTAAACATCAGCAGAGTGGATTCAGAGCGGGGAGAGACGCTGGTCTGCACACACAGAGGGGGTTCACTGTCCTTCCCACCACCCCCCAGCCTCTGAAATACTGGAGGAGAAAGTGAAAAGGGACATACAAGGACGGAGCCGCCCTGAATCCCAAATCACCTCACAGTTCGTGAGTCAGATCACAACGAGTCGTGGTTTGGGGTGCCATGACATGCCCACAGCCACGGCGGCAGCCCGAGGCCAGGCTGGCCGGACAGCACCAGAGCCAGCAGCGCTGGGACACATCCAGCCCAACACACACAGTGCTTAAACACCGGCAGGTCTGGCCCAAGTCCTTGGAGAGACCCTCAGCTGGGTCACAAGCATCCTGGCTGCCCGGAGCAGGAGGATGCAGGCATGGCAGTCCCAGGGCAAGAGTTGGGGTTGAAAGGTCGGGCTGAGTCTTGCCGGCACACAACCCCCAAAATAATAAGGCACCATGGCATAAAAACTGGTGGGGCAGCCAAAAATCCTCCTGCTCCCTAGTGCTTTTCTTTCCACACCTGCAGATGCTGCAGAAGCAGCTCTGTGTCTGGGAGCAACGGGTGCCACAGAGATGGAGAAGCTCACCAACCCTCAACAGGTGTGGGAAGACACGAGAGCAGAGCAGGCGCCAGCCCAGCACCCCAGCAGGACCCCAATGCCACAGTGCTCCCCAAATCACCGATGGTCCCAGTCCAGGGAGCACCTCGTGCCCCACCAGCACCCGTTCCTCTCCGAGGACTGCGTGGCAGTTGGAGATACCCAGGGGGGAGAGCTCAGCACCTGGGTGGGATGCTGGGCTGGTCTCCAGGAGTTTTATCAGTTTATCGCTTCATTTGGGGCCACCAGCCTAAACACCATCAGCATTGCCCTGCCACGAGGCAGGCTCAGCGCTACCCAAACACACCGTGCCCAGACCACCCCCCCAAAACCAGCTCACCCCAAAGCAGCAGAGGAATGTGTGACCGGCGCTGGCATGACGGCCAGCCCCCGCCTGCAGCCGGCGCCACGACAGCCGTGTAATCCAGCGCTGAAGGGAGGATTAGTGTGGGACAGTGGCAAATCCGCCAGCCCGGCTGATCCCGCCCCCACGCAGGCGGCCGAGTCCCTGGCATGGAGCACTCGGCACGGCCAGAGGGAGTTCTGGCTCCGAGGAGCTGCCGAAGCCAGCGCTACCCGCGCGTTACGGACGCAGTGATGCTGCCCGGCAGCCGCAGCGTGGGGAAGGAGCAGGGTCTGGTCCTCCAAGGTGTTCCCACCTTAATGAAGATGTCTGCTGGATGCTTCACGTGCCGGCAGCGCTGCCCCCTTCCACCCCACACCTGGCTGAGCAGAGCGCAGCAGCTCTGCGAGCGGTGCTGGAGGGTCTGGTGGGACTTCGGAGCGTGCTGAGGACGTGTCAGGGCTGGTACAGGAGATGCACAGGGAGAACTGAGACCTCACGCTGGGACCTCCTGCCGCAGAGGCCGGCACGGAATCCTGCCCTCGCAGGGTGCCACTGCTCTCAAAACAAAAGCCAGGGCAGCAGCACAGGGACCCTCAGGGGGTCTGGCAAAGCGGCCCACCACCACGAGAGTGGGCAGTCTGCTCCTGGGGTGCCAGGAGGCGCGGTCCCGGCTCTGGCACACACAGGGAGCTCTGTCTGCAAACGGCTCTCGCAAAGACAACTGAACGAGGCTCTCACTGGGTTCTTCTTTCCTCCTCTGCCCAATGCAGCAAACTCCAGGCTGGAAAAGCATGTCCCCGACTGCGGAGCGGGCAGCGGCGGTGCCAGTGAGCAGCTGGCACTGCCTGTGGGCAGCTCTGACCCTGGGATCTGGAGGAAGCTGCTCCAGTTTGTACCTCAGCTCAGGCCTCGTGCGATGCCTTTGCACACCGCGCCGCTGCCCGAGTGCCGCAGGAGCAGGAGCTGCCGGTAGCAGCTTGATTTGGGGCAGCATCCCCCCACCCCACTCCTTTCCCAGTGCCGAAACTTCCTCCTGGCAAACCTTCAGGAGAGCGGTGCCACCATTTCAGTGCCTTCTCCCTCGACAGACGCCACGAGAGCGATCTCGGCGCATCAGCCCAGGCAAGAGGCGAGCGCAGCCCTTGTGATCCCAGGAGCAGGAGCCCAGAAGGGATCAGCCCACTGCTCTCTGCCCTCCCTGCGTCCCCATCCTGCACCGAGGTGCCGATGAGCAGCGGCACAGACACGCAGCAGCTGCCCCAGGGTCACACCTGGGCACAGCGCCGCATTCAGCAATGGCAGCAATGCCCTCAGGGGTCAGCAGAGCTGCAGATTCACAGCGGGCACCGCTGACTCCCTGTCCCCGAGAAGCTGCCCCGCTGCTCCGGCAGCCACACTCCCACCTCAACTCTGGAACCGCCGTAGCGATGTGCCAGCTCTCGGCCAACCGACCAGGCGGGCAGAGCTGTGAGAGGCGGCGTCGGGCACTAGCGACTGCCGTCCCCATCTCCCCACATGAGGCTCGGAGGGGTGGCCCAGGATAGACTCTGAAGCATCCTGAGGCTCAGATGAGCACAAAGAAGAGGAAGAGGAGAAGGAGAGGTGAGAAGCCTCACGGCACACAGAGGTTAATGCCAGTGGTCTGCAAGAGCACCAGCCACCAGCCCCGGCTGGTACCACACGTGTGAGGTCTGAGTGATGTGATCTCACTGGGAAGGACTCATAACCACTGGGGATGATGATGATGATGATGATGATGATGATGATGATGATGATGATGATGACAGAAGCCAGAGGAAGGCACTGCCTGAACAGACCCGATCAGAGCTCCCCCCACACCTCTAGATGAGAGAACCAAGGGAAGATGCTCCAGAGCAAGCTGCAGCAGCTCCAAGCACAGGGGCTGGGCTCTGCATCCCCACATCTCCGCTCCCCCAGCCCCCAGCCCCACTCCAGCAGCTGTGCAGGCAGAGGGGGGGCCCAGGGTGACACCCCTCAGTCTCCCCCATCTCCCCAGGGAACGGCACTCACTAGTTACTTCTCGTCACGGCCCATCCACGGCATGAGCAGACCCCTCACCGCAGCGTTCTCGTCTGACGAGGATTAGGGTTGGGTCAGGGATTTAATCCCAGGGCCGGGGGGTTTCTGGGTCTGTGACATGGTTTTCAATGCGCCGCTTAGCGCGCGTGTCGTTAGCGCGGCACAGATAATTAACCGGGGCTGTGCTACAGCGCAGGCATCAAACCCGGGCTCTTCCCATGCAGCAGGACAGGGCAGTGAAACGCTGCCCCGCTGCAGGGGTTTGCTCTGGTTCAGGCAGTGCAGCACCTGCTCGGGGCCGCTGAGGGCAGCTGGGGACAATCCCGGCCACTAACGAAGCAAACCCCGGGGTTGGAGCCGGAGCTGGCTCGCTGCAGGGCCTGAATGAACACTGAATGGTAGAGGGCTCCTCCAGCCCCACTGGCAGCACTGGTGTGAACTGGGAGGAGCCCAGAAGGCTGCTATTCCTGCCAGGAGCGCTGTGCAGGGGTGCGTCGTCGCCCTGCCTGCGCCTGCAACGCGCCCAGGGACCCCGAGGGACAGCAGTGCATGCCATCTGTGCCAGGACCCGGCCAGGTTTGCACCAGCAGCACCACCTGACCACAGAACCATCACAGAACGTCAGGGGTTGGACAGGGCCTCGAAAGATCATCTAGTCCAGCCCCCTGCCAGAGCAGGGTCACAGGGCTGGCCCAGCATCTGACTGTGTCTCCTACCAGCCCGAAGCCACTCTGCACAGACACACACGGCATCAGCGTCTCTCTGAAATGCACCCCAAGAAACCACACACCGTGCTGGAGCCTGCTCTGGTGGACCTGATGCTCAGAGCACACACCCACCATCAGTCTGGTTTACTACAGGAACAATTTTAGGAGCAGGGATTAATCACCGCAGCGTCCCTGGGGGGAAGAGGAGCCTCAGTGCTCCACAAAGCCGGCAGTGAAGCTGGGACACGGAGGGCAGAGAGGCTCTGGGGAAACACCTCTCTTACCTGCTCCAGCACAGGCACCCAGGAGGTCTCCAAGAAACCAGTTAAGCAGCTGGAATCCCCCAGCTCCAGCGCTCAGACCCTCCACATGCCCACCCACAGCAGATGCCTCCGCCAGGCAGTGTGGGGAGAGGACAGCGGCTCCTCAAGCCATCAGCACATGGAACAGGGGGCTCCAGTGGAGCAATGCTGCCAGGGATGCTGCTGGGCACCCCAGAAAGGCTTCAACGGGCTGAACCAGCCTGGTGCCAGCACTGGCTTTTGTGTCCTGGAAACCCCTCCATGCAGGTTCAGAGGGTCTAAGGATGCTCTTTGCTGATGTCCTGGGCTGCTCGTGTTCCAGACGGGTTTGTTCCCATGGGAAACAAAAAACCACATGGGGAAGTTCCTGCCCTGAAGTGGGTGCTGGCATCCTCCACACAAAGGGCTTGGGTGGCCACCAGTGCCAGCAGCCTCTTGGAGGGGCAAGCATGGAGTCCTTGGGGTCCTGGGACCACCTGCCCCATAAAGCCTCAGCACCTCCCACCCTGCACTGCAGCACTGCCTCTCCCACCCCTCCTTGCCTGGGCTGTGCTGGCCAGCTGAGCCTTCCTCCACCCCTGATCCTCATAAAGCCCGAGGGAAACCCAGGAGCGACGCGTGGCCAAGCCCGAGCGCTGCTGCTCTCCGTGCTCACGTCCCTTGTGGGAGCACGAAGGAAGCCAGAAGATGAGCACAGCTACTGCACACCTGCAGCCAGCTCAGCCACCTCCAAGCTCTGCCAGAGCAAACCCCAGCCCCAGTCAAAACGCATTTCCAGCACCGCCCACAGCCCTGTGAGCTCTTCCTGACGCCCAGACTGGTTTCCTCCACGCATCCCCACGGCCACCCCGCCTGCTGTCTGCTGCTGAGCCATGAGACAGGAGCTTTCCCAGGTCCCTGGACCGCACCACGCAAGCCAGCCCAGCGCTCCTCGGCTCCGCTCCTCTAATTATCTCTTTCGTTTGTTGCTTCTTATTTTTATGTGCCTCCCACGTGGCAGCTTGTGACTTGCTTTCCTGCATGTCCTCCTCGTCACTCACAGAATCACAGAGTCACAGAATGTCAGGAGCTGGAAGAGACCTCGAAAGATCACTCAGTCTAACGCCCCTGCCCAGGCAGAATCATCTGGAGTAGATCACACAGGAACGTGTCCAGATTGGTCTTGAATGTCTCCAGAGAAGGAGACTCCACAACTTCTCTGGGCAGCCTGTCCCAGGGCTCTGGCACCCCCACAGTGAAAAAGTTCCTCCCTATATTAAGATGGAACTTTCTATGTTCCAGTTTGGAACCATTTCCCCTTGTTCTATCACTGGCTATCCCTGAGAAGACCCTGGATCCATCCTCCTGACACTCACCCTTAACATATTTATAAACATTAATGAGGTCACCCCTCAGTCTCCTCTTCTCCAAGCTGAAGAGACCCAGCTCCCTCAGCCTGTCCTCACCAGGAAGATGTTCCACTCCCTTCATCATCTTGGTGGCCCTGTGCTGGGCTCTCTCAAGGAGCTGTATGTCCTTCTGGAACTGAGGGGCCCAGAACTGGACACAATACTCCAGCTGGGGTCTCACCAGGGAAGAGTAGAGGGGGAGGAGGACCTCTCTTGACCTACTGGCCACTCCTCTTCTAATACACCCCAGGATGCCATTGGCCTTCTTGGCCACGAGGGCACACTGTTGGCTCATGGTCACCCTGCTGTCTACCAGGACCCCCAGGTCCCTCTCACCTGCACTGCTCTCTAACAGGACAGACCCCAACCTATACTGGTACCTGGGGTTGTTTGTCCCCAGATGCAATACCCTACACTTGTCCTTATTAAAATTCATTGAATTTCTCCCTGCCCAGCTCTCCAGCCTGTCTGAATCCTGTTGAATGACGGCACAACCTTCTGGGGTGTCACCACTCCCAGCTTCGACCCGCTCACTCCGGGCATCCTGGCCCTCACGAGGCCGAACTCTGCCCCAAGTCCCCCTCAGTGTGGTATCACAGGTTCAGATGGGAACAGAACACAGGGCTGGCTCACAGAGCTCTGGGCTTCAGTTTAAGCCCTGCAACAGTCAGTCCCTCTGGGTTTCAGATCTCACCTGTAGCACAAAGCTCCCGCTCTGCTTCTGCCCAAACCTTCCTCCGTCACCCCGAGCATCACCCACCCTGGGCAGCCCGAGCTGCTGCGCCCTCCTGATCTCCAGAGGAGAAGCACGGCTGAGGCAGCACCCAGCACGCAGCGAGGAGGTCACCTTCACAGCAAAGCTCCTTCATTTACATATGTATTTATTTACTTCTACTCGCTGGCTGCCACTCCCCGCGGCTCCGGGGGCATTTACATAATCAGATCGCGGATGGATGGATGGATGGATGGATGGATGGATGGATGGATGGATGGATGGATGGATGGATGGATGGATGGGAACAGCAAGCACCAGCCCTGGAGCATCCACCCCCTGCTGCTGAACACAGCCAAGCCCAGCCCTGCTCTGTCCCCTGCCCACTGGCCGGGTCCCAGCCCAAGTGCAGAGCCTGGGGCTGCTCAGCACCAATCAGGAACAGGGCAGGGACAGCTCCTGGGGGACTGAGGTAGCTCAGGGTTCCAAACGGCCCCAGACTCAGGGGGGGTTAACTGACACGTGGAGGACCCAGACGCCATGGCCATGGGCTGGACCTCTCTGGGGCAAAGCTGAACGTCACGGGTGGTGTCATGTCTCCTGCAGAGAACGATCGGCCCATTAAGAGCCCTGTGCTCCTGTGCAACACGGGGTGCTGAGAAGCCCATGGGGACCGAGGTGGGCAGGAGCAGGGTGGATTTTCCTGGAGGACACACCTGGAGTCCATGTGTCTCCCTGCAGTGATGTTTTGTGTTTGGATGCAGAGACTTTGGGACCTTTGCTCAGCACAGAGCCACCCCCAGCCCCCGCAAGGCTCCCTCACAGGGTCCACGCAGCAGCTTGCAGAAGGCTTCACCCCACACATAAATAGATAAGTCAAGGTGGAAAAAGGGATCCCTGAAGGAAAAGGGAGCACCAGCCCACCATGACAGGGTGGGTCCCCCTCCCTCCTGGCCCCCATGACCCTGCCCTGCCCTGCTCACCCTCCTCCTGCTTTTTGAATCCAGCACCTGCCCACACCGTGGCTGCTTCTCAGGGTCAGCACCACGCTGCCCACAGCTCCGTGGCCTCTCCCCAAACCAATGGGCTCATCAGTAAGTCACACAAGCTGCAACTGCCACCCCTGAGCTGCCACTCGGCTCCTGTCCCATGTCCTCCACACTGGCCCCTCTTACTTGCCCGGTGTTTAGCACAAACCCTTTTCTACTGGTTCTTACTGGTTCTTCCCTGCACAACAGGTTTTGTGCTATGTCCCACCAGCCAGACGGCTTCGCTCACGCTTTTATCATGTCGCCACCATCACAACCTCCTCCTCCTCTCCGGGCTGGAGACAGCAAATACTGCTCTGCTCATCCCTTCTCAACGGCTGCTGGAGAAATCCTCTCCTCAGCAATTCCCTGCCCACATCCCATGGCTGGTCTGTCTCCTAACAGCCAGACCCCGCTGCTCCCGGCAGCGCCGAGGGCTCCGCCGTCGTCCCGTGCTGCTCGCGACACGCTGCCGTCCCCGCTCCGAAAACTTGGGCTGAGTCTCTGCAGGGAAAGCGCTGCACAGGCAGCCTGAGGACCTTCCATCTCCCACTGTGGATTATTGCTGTTGTGTTTTAGAAGCTCACACAAAGCAGCACACGACCTCCTTTTGCTCAGGGCTGGGACAGCACAGCAGCACGGCTCCATTCACAATTCCCCAAGCTCTGCCTTCATATATTGTTCCAGGCTTTCGGGTTGGGTTGGGTGGGGTTGGTTTTTTTTTTTGCTTTTGCTTTAAATATTTAATGAAGTTTGACTCTCTCTTTGCCTCCCTAAAGCTCACCAGGGAAAATCAGGCTGCTCAGGAAGGGCTGTCTCACTGTGATGGAGGCAGATCCACACCCCGAACGGAAGATGTCCACAAAATAATCAGAAAGCACCGTCACGCCGCACACGGCAGGGAGCAGCGCCGGTGCCGGCACGTTCCTCATGACCTCCAGCCATGGGTCTGGGAGAGCACAGCTGGCACGAGACAGCCCTTGGACCCCGAGGGGGTTAACTCCCCCGGTCGTGTGGAACAAGGGCAGCTTCATGGAAGTCGATGAGGATGGAAGCGACGTGGGGACGTGGGTCTGAACCGGCAGCGGGCTCCAGACTGCTGTGCCGGGCTGGAAGATGCCCCCTGGCACTGCTGAAAGCCCCTGCACACCCCAAACCTCTGCTGCACCCAGCTTTATGCCTGATTTGGGGCAGCCTCCCTGGAACACACACTAAGGATCCGGCAAACCTGCATCTAGGGGTTTACACACACCCATTCCCGCTCCCCCAGCTGCCCCTTCCCAACTCGCCGCGGCGCTGAGCCGACAGAGCCGGCAGCGAGCTCCCAGCCGTGCCCCAGCCCAGCAGAGAGCAGAAAGCCAGCGCGTGGGGAGGAAACAGGGTCACGCTGGAGGGGAGGACGACCGAGGGAGAGGAGGAGGAGGAGGAGGAGGAAAAGGCTTTTCCCTCTGCCTCCTCGCAAACGCAGCGGCTCGGGCGGCAGCACTTACGTTGATCATAGCATTGGAGGTGATGCGGAAGAGCGTGGCCCGTTCGTTCACCGCCTTGATCTTCTCGCCGCTCTCGGCCGGCAGCTTCAGGTTCTCCAGCTCGCTGAGCGAGCGCTGCAGGGCCGCCCCGTGCTTGGCGATCAGGTCATTGCAAGTGCTCAGATCCTCCAGCTTACTCGAGAGGGTTTTCAACGTGCCGTGCAGCTCGCTCTTGTCTGACTGCGAGGCGGGCTCCTCGTCACCCGAGTCATCTGCAAAGGGAGGGATGGAGAAAAAAAAAAAACAGTTTCCATGGTTACCCCTGGACCATACTAACCCGCCAGCGCCGCGGGCAGCGGGACCTCCTGCCTCCTCCCACAAGCAGGCAGCTCTGCTAGGGATGGGGGTCCCGGCCACGGCGTCCCCCCAGGAGCGGAGCGTGGTGTGGAGGGCGGGACATCACGTCGAGCCCTGATGAGGTGTCCCAAGGGCTACCACTGGGACTTGTTTGAGGGATGCTAAGGCTGAGGGACAGGGGGTGGCATGGGGAGCTGGTGCCAGTACGAAACGCCCCTGCTCTCCACACGTGGCTATGGGAACCAGGTATAGCATCAGAGTATCTTGAACTGGAAGCAAACCCCACAGGGCTCTGCAGCGTCTGATTCAGACAGGATAAAGTATTTCACCCAAGGGAAAGGTCACAAAAACACAGGGCAGAGTAGCAGCCTTCACCCAAAACCATCATCACGCCTTCACAGGGCAGGAAGCGGAGCGATCAGTGTCTCAGGTACAGCACACGGCTGCTGCTGCAGCTCCAGAACTCTTGGGTGACTTAAAACCAGAAAGCCAAAACTGAGCAGCGAGTGTAACGCAGCATTTCACCCCAGTGCTCCCCCAGGGCAGGCAGAGGGGGTGAGCGGCTCCGAGAGCCAGCACTGCCCAAAGCAAACACAAACAGCAAGAGCAGAGCAGGTCCCACGAAGGGGCTGTGCCCCATCCTTACAAAGTTCAGTCAAGGTTTCTCCAGGTGCACCCAAAACCCACCACACAGAGCAGCCCCTTCATTTCCCCTTCCCCAGTCATCTGTTTCTGGATTAAAAAGAGATGAGGACCAGCACGTGTGTCTTCTCTGCGGGGCTGGAGGAGCTGGGTGGGGATGAGGATGCCCCCCATGCCAGGTTGAGCCCTGATGCAGCGAAGCACAGAGCTTGAGGACATCCTGGTTGAATCAGGGTGCAACACATCACCTTCCCAGGCTTTGAGGAAAGGAGACAATCCCCTCCCACTGATAGGTGGGCATTAAGGTTTTATTCCTGGCTCATTCCTAAGACCTTTTGAAAGGCTGTAGGTATCAGGGGTGATGTTCAGCCGTCACTCAGATCAATTCCACCGCTCTCAGGCCAGCTCAGGAGAACAAACCACGAAGCGCCCGTCACTTACCAGCACCAACAGGGGGGTTGGAAGCGCAATCTGGGTGATACCAAAGGGTGAGGAACCCGGCGCTGAAGCAGCAGCGGAGCACAGCACGGTGCTGCGCCCGTCCCGTGGCTGTGAGCCACCCTGAAAGGATGTGATGGGACAAAGCTTGTCCCGCACAGCAGGACCTACCCCAGCTCCCCAGGACAAGAAGATTGAACTTCTGAGGCGAAACAGGGCAAAATGCAGCAGCTCATGGAGCATCAGGGCAGCACCTCCCAGTGCAACCACCCGTCTGTGCAACCAGCCCCAAGCATCCTCAGTGCACAAACCTCGGGTTTAAAAGCCAGGAGGCAAAATGTTGGCTTGTGGCCACCAAGGATGCTCAAGGAATAAATAATCCATCAGCGATGGCATTTGTGGCACGCACGAGAAGCCAACTGAGACCTTCCCAAAGAAGGAGAGCAGCCAGCCGAGGCGCTGGGAGCGAAGCCAGCTCCCACTGAAGGAGCTGCCTGGCTCCCGGGGACAGGACCAGCCCTGTGGAAACACGTGGAGGGGCCGGGCAGGGGAAGGAGAACAGGAACTCGCAGGATTTGAAGGCTCCATCCCCGTACCGCAGCCACGGGCACGAGCTCCCGTGCAGACACCTCGTCCATGCCAACCTCACAAGGCACAGAATCCTCCTCAAGTCCCAGCAGGAGAATTCAAGGCACTTCTCCCCAACAAGGAAAGCAATCCCTGTAAGCAATGCTGCCCCGAGGGACACTTTCTGGTTCCAGTCTCCCACCGTGTCCTTCACCCTGGGGCTCAGGGGGCACAGCGGGGCACTGGCAGTGTGTTCACACCACGCTGAGCTCCTGTCTCTGTCCCCGTCCTGAGCACGCTGTGCAGTGCAACGGGAGCTCTCCGGGAGAGGAGCACTGCGGTGACCACTCCGAGCCCTCTCGAGGAGGCTTTGCGGGGCAGCCTGTGTCCTTTCAGTGTCCCCCTCACCTCTCCTTCGCCAGCAGCCGCAGGGTGAGCACTCAGCAGAGGTCCTGCCCAGCGACACGGCTTCCACCATGCCAGGCTCCAGCCTCGCATGGGGCTGATGCCCTGCTCCTGCCCAGGCGCTGGTCCGGCGGGACCCCCGGGGCCGGGCCGTGCCCTGGCATCACGCAGACTCGGTTTCCAGCGCAGAGCCCCACCAGGCAACTATCACCACTGTCAGAAAACAGTGACCTCCATGGGACTCGAGGGCACCAACCAAATCCAGGGTTTTTCTCTCTGTAATACTTCCCAAAGACCATTTTCTCTGTTTGCAAAGGCTGCAAAAACTGGGCCAAGCAGGAGGAAGCGTCTGCTGCCTGTCCCCAGGCAGTATGTGGCCCCTGAATCCCTGCTCCTCCCAGGTCACATTCCCTGGCATTTCACGGGTCATTAAAACACCCCAACACAGGGATGGCACCGTGTGGCAACTGAGGGGCCCATCCCTTGCCAGGGCGTTACGTGCTGCCCGTCAAGGCTGCGGTGAGGCTCCAGGCAGGAGGCACTAACGCACCGTGGCCCATTTTTTTATGGCTGTGCAAGAATTATATAAACACCTCGAAGCCCAGGAGAAAGGGGGAAGGCACCCGGGTCAGACCCCACCACGCTGCTCAGTCAGGCTGAGCTGAACAGCCCCCCACCAGCTCCCACCTGCCCCAAAGCTGCTGTCATGGCCACACCGGGATGCTGGTGGGTTGGGTCCCTCCTTACTCCTCCTCCTCCTCCTGTCTGCAAATGGAGGAAGAGGGTGTCAGATCCTCTGCTGAAGTGAAGAGGTTTGTAACTCCTTCCTTCCATCCCTGGTGACCACAGCCCTGAAACCAGCACCGACCCTGCGGCCCCGACATCTGGGCCGACTGACCCTTCCATGACTCACAGCACAATGCAAATATCTCAAGCCAGGTAATTTGCTCTAATTATCTCAGAACAATGCAGGGGAAGAAGGAAACGATCACACAGAGCACCCAAACAACCTCCTGCCCCTCATGGCCATCCCACCAAGGCAAAGCATGGACAGCACTGACATCTGCTGCTCCCCACCACCCCAGCTGCACCAGCATGGGCCACTGGGAGGAAATTCCTCATCCCTCAGTCATTCCCTGGAGGTTTCCTGACTCTAGAGAGAGTTATTTGTGAAATCCTGGCTCCAGGTCAGCTGAGAGGTCTCGGCTTTCCCTATGGGTGCCAGGAACAGCACCTTACAAGGGGCGGGAAGCTCCAAAGCAGGGCCCACCATGGCCAACAGAAGAGCAGCAGGTGCTCTGGGTGTGTTTCATCCTTGTGTTTCACCCACCCCATCCTTCTGCTCTTGCTCCACTCTCCACAGGGATTTTGGCAGCACAGGTGAGCATCCTCCAGCACTGGGATGCTGGCAGCATGCTGCTCTCCTGCCCACAGGCGGGAGGACCGGTACCTCCTGCTCACACCCCAACCCAAGAGGAGTTTTCACAAAGGCTTCGAAGCAGCAGGGTGTCTTCCAACATGAGCAGGGGATGAGGGGGAAGATTCTGGAACCGGGGCAGTGAGGGCTTGCTGAGGTGGGGGATCTCCTGCGCTCTCCACTCCTGGAAGCCTTCCTTACACCTTTCACCAGTTTGGCCCTTTTGGATCCTCAGCTCCAAGCCCCAGCTGCTGTCCAGCAGCTCCAGAATCCCTCCAAAGCTCAGACCAGCGCTCACCAGTTGGGCAGGGCCAGTGTCTGGCAGCGGGTGGAAGCCCAGCAGCTCGAGAGGAGCCAGGAATACCTCCCTGCTCCCTTGGCACAGGGAAGGGCCCCCAAGGACACAAACACCACTTCCATATGTGCTCTCCAGCCATTCCATCCTCCAACAGCCCCTATCCCTGCAGAGGGAAGGGGCTCCACTGTGGATCCCCACTCCCACAATGCTTCTACAGGACCCCCAGCCAACTCCACGCCGGGCACCAACCAGAGGCACCAGTGGCAGCTCTGCCATCCACAGCAGAAAGTCCATCCCTACTGCAGGGATCAATCCTTCAGCAGGCTGCCAGGGGGCTCAGCCCCCGCCGCTGTGCCGGGATGCGGGAGCCCTCACCCACCCTTGGGAAGCGGCACGTCCCCGACTTCCGAGTTTCCCTCGGCTCACCCTGCCCCTCAGCACATGGTGGGCTGCAATGGACACACAGAAGGAATTCACATTGCTCTGCTGCCCCCAAGAAAAGCCACTTGAGCAAATAAACACAGAAAACAAGCTGCTATCTGCTGAGGTTCTCCTTGCTCCTACACCCTGGATGAGCGTGCCCGGCATTCACGGCACCTTCCCAAACTCAGTGTCCCCTGGAGACCCTCCCCCTGCCATGAGCAGCACATGGGGACACCAACAACTTGATTCCATCCCTGTCCCCCCAACAGCACAGCTCTGCACTGCCCACGTGCTGCTCTCTTCTCACTCCCAGCATGTTGAGGTGATGCCCACCAGGATGCTGGGCTACAGGCGGCCCCGAGGTGGAGGTTTCAACCCTGTGTGCAATGTGCCACCAGCCATGTGGGAACTCAACCCAAACTCTATTTCCCTCTGCCTGTGGTATCTGGCAGGGCTGCCATGGCATGCAAGCATGGCAGAGCAGCCTGGCCCCGGGCACCACGACAACCCACCTACCAACCAAGCTCTGCCAAATCCCTCCCGCACGGGGAAGGCTTCACAGACACCGGTGCTGGTTTACCATACACACTTCTTGATGCTCATGACATCCACGGGAAACATCTGCAACCCAGGGCACAGAGCGCTGGTATCAGCAGCTGTCAACGAATCCCCCCACCCTGGGCACACCCCCCCAGTGCTTTGCATACACTGGGTACCTCAGGAGCCCAAACCGCTGCGCGCCNACTTGCAGACCAACTTACGGGCAATCTGTTGTGGGTTTTACTTGCAGGGCACTGGCACGAAGCAGTTGCTATGGGAACAGCCAGCCTCACCGTAAGCTGGGGAGATTATTTTTGGAGCGCTGATGCTATTTAATCTATGTAACATGGATCAGCAGTTACCGGCTGTAAACCCCCTCGGGCTTGTTTCTAGCCCGGGGAGCAAGGCGAAACCTCAGCGCCCAGAGCAGCGTCTCACCAGGAGGCCGTAACTCCCTTTCCACACCCATTTTCTGCCTCGAAAATTGCCCTCAGCTAAATATTTCCCATTGCCTGCGATTTCTACGGTGCCAGTGGAAAAGCTGCTGGCTGGAGGCACCACCCAGGCACTTCCCCGTGCTGGTGGCCCGCTGAGGCTTTAAATCAGGGCGCACGGGAAGCCCCGCGGCACGGTGCGGGCTGGAGGCACCGTCACACAGCGCTCCCACCCCCCAAAAGCATCGGGGAGACCTGGAGCAACCCCAGCGTGCTGCTGCTGCTTCAGAGCTCACCCCGTCCAGGCAGATGGGAAAAGCCTTTTTGGGGGGCAGGGAATGGAGCAGGGGGAGGGAAAGGGATTGAAGGGTCCAGTGTGAGACCTTCTGCTCTAAAACTCCCTGACTGGAGCCCAGTGGAGACGCCTCCAGCTGAAGCACCACAGCCAGGTGGCCCCGCACCACGGGGGGGAATCCCCACGTACCATCCTCCCTGGGTCAGCACCGATGCTCTCCTCTTCCTACACCCCACCCCTCCTCCCTCTGCCCTGTGAGAGGAAACACCTCCCCTTCCCCCATATCCTCACTTTCAGAAAAAGTCCTCGTCCTTTCTCCATAGCCTCGAATTTCTCCCCACATCTCCTGCAGTCCTGAGCCGCTCACCCACCACTCCACCTCTGCTCCAGCTTGGAACCATTTCCCCTTGTCCTATCCCTGGCCATCACTGAGAAGAGCCTGGATCCATCCTCCTGACACTCACCCTTTACATATTTTTAAACGTTAATGAGGTCACACCTCAGCCTCCCTTTCTCCAAGCTGAAGAGCCCCAGCTCCCTCAGCCTGTCCTCACAAGGAAGATGTTCCACTCCCATCATCATCTTGGTGGCCCTGTCCTGGACTCTCTCAAGGAGTTCTATATCTTTCTGGAACTGAGGGGCCCACAACTGGACACAATACTCCAGGTGAGGTCTCACCAGGGCAGAGAA
>VXBZ01010990.1:96020-107323 GCA_013399135.1 Heliornis fulica | reverse complement strand
GGGAGGCCCTGGCACAGGGTGCCCAGAGAAGCTGTGGGTGCCCCTGGATCCCTGTCAGGGTTCAAGACCAGGCTGGATGGGGCTTGGGGCACCTTGGGTAAGTGGGGGGTGTCCCTGCCCATGGCAGAGGGGGCACTGGGGGGCTCTAAGTTCCCTTCACACCCACACCAGTCAGGGTGTTCTGTGAACTGAGTTTTCTTCAGAGCAGAAACCTGACCAAGTCAGCACCGTCAGGGACATGAGTTGACGTCCTCCTCCTCCACAGACAATGGTAACGGTGCCCTGGCACACAGCTAGTGAAAACCACCCAGGGTCTTGGATGTCTTCCCAAGTGCGTCACTGCACATGCATTTTTAATGATGATCAAACACTTTCCAGCCCTGGGTCTATCTCCAGTTTCTGTGTGCAGAGGAGCCTCTTCCCAACACCCACTGGGAAGGAACATGGTGCTGCCAACGCACCGGGCGCTACCCCACAGGCACAGCCGCTACACGGGTGACACCATCCACGGTGTAACAGGGACAACACCCAGGGCTCCACCATGCATGAACCTGGGCCCTGGTTTTTTATCTTTTTACCAACAGATTCTTTTTTTTTTTTCCCCTGGAAGCCTCCCATCAGCTGGGAACACACAGCCTGCCCCAGGCTCTTCTTCATCCTCGTGGAAACCAATGTGAGACGTGCAAAGGACACTCCTACATTCCTGTCATCTCCCTCCTTCCTCTCTAACGCTGGGGAACAAGAACGAGATGACAGGGGACCTTGTTCCCGGGGAGAGGGAGCAGCGACACGAAGGGCAGCAGGGGGAGGCTGCAGGGCTGCAGGATCACACGTACCACCACAGTACTGGTCGGCACTGGGAGTTCTGGTGGTTTGCACCAGTGCAACAGCAGGAAGGTCTGCGGGGCCCGGGGCTCCGCTCCCACGGCCATGCTGTCCCACCATCTCTGCCGCCACGCTGCCCAGAGGAGCTCAGGGAGGACAGGCCACAGGCTCCCTTCTCTGGAAGGCAGCAGCCACCTCGCCCTCGAGATCCGGGAGGATGCACAGCAACATGGGCTGTGCCCATGGCTCTGGAGGCTGCGGTTCCAGAGCAGGGTACCAGGGGCACCTAGTGTGTCCCTAGTATGCTGTTCTGGCACCTTTGCACATGTAAATGCCCTTTGCACATGTAAATCCGCCCGAGCCGCCTGTGCTCAGCTTATTGTGTGTAAGAGGATCGGGGCGGGTGTCAGTAACCGCCCGCCCTCCACTTCCCCAAAGGTCAGGACATGCCAGCGGAGAGCGGGGGATGCTGCGGGACCTGCAAGTCCCCCAGCCCCTCTGCTCCGCTGCCCAGCATGTAACTGGGAGCCCTGGGCATGAGGAAGGTGAAAGCAGGTCACAAGCAGCCCTGACAAGACTTACAGCCCCTTCCCACCGCTTCTGCCTGAGGATTTGAATCCTGCTCTTGCGGCACACACACATCTCCACTCACCACTGAGCACCAGCCGTCTGCGGGACCTGGACAGGCTTGAGGGGAAGGGAAGGCAAAGTGTCAGCTAGTGCCCAAGCAGGGAACATGGAGACACTGCTGGGGAGACTCTGTCTGACAGACAGCAAGGGCGAAGCTTCAGTAAAACCCTGATTTCCCCATGAGTGAGAGAGGCCAAACAAGTTACACAGTTACTGCAGCATCGCTGACACGCACCTACACAAAACCCTTCTGACACACACCAGTGATGGACCATCACACACGGGCTCAGTGCCCAGCACCTGCCACCTCCATATCCCCATAGGCCCCTCTGGCAACAGCAAAGACATGCTCCAAAAGCCTAAAAGGTATTATAACCACCATCATCATAGAATCATAGAACCATAGAATGATTAGAGTTGGAAGGGACCCCCAGAGGTCATCTAGTCCAACCCCCCTGCAAGAAGCAGGGACACCCACAACTAGATCAGGTTGCTCAGGGCCTCATCCAACCTGGCCTTGAACATCTCCAGGGATCCAGGGGCATCCACCACCTCCCTGGGCAACCTGTTCCAGTGCTCCACCACTCCCACAGGAAAGAACTTTTTTCTAATATCCAATCTAAATCTCCCTCCCTCTATTTTAAAACCATCACCCCTTGTCCTGTCACAACAGGCCCTACTGAACAGCCTCTCCCCATCTTTCTTGTAGGCCCCCTTGAGGGACTGGCAGACCTCTAGAAGGTCTCCCCGGAGCCTCCTCTTCATCACCACCTATTCTTTGGCATCCACTCCATCCCACAGCACCCACATGCAGGTTGGTGGGATCACATCTCCTTAGGTGCTGCTCCAGCCAACCTCTTTGAAGAAGACTCCAGGAGATGCAGCAGCTCCCAACATGCCTCTCGCATGGCCCTGTGCCAAAGGGGTGTGCACTGGGTGTCACAGCCCAGCGTGACGGCACGCTGGCCTCAGAGGGACAGTACTGCTCTTCGTGTCCCCTTCTCCCACCCTCAAGTCCAGCCGTGGGCCTGGCAGTGATGGAGCTGCAAGATCACTTAGGTCAACAAGAGCCACAGCAGGTGCTGGGGTGACCCTGCAGAACTCAGGGAGAAGTGAGAGGAACAGGGACAATGGGCACTCATGTTGCTCAAGTTTCACCAAAGTCCTGGAAACCTGTCTGAGAGAAGTTCTGTATTTAATGAGGGACTAGAGACAGGGGGATGGGAGAAAGAGGAGGCTGCAGAGCCATGTGGGACAGACATGTGCTCCTTCCCTTCAAAAAGCAGAACAAAACAGACCCACCCCACTGACCCCACCCTGTCCTACAGCCTGGAGAGCGTCTTCCAAAGCCTACCCCGATCCCCAGTCCTGGTGGAGAATAACAACGCAGCAAGGAGCACAGAAGCCACCACTGATGTCCCACTGCAAGAATGGTGAGGGTGGATTGTGACCCTCGGGGGCTCCAGGAGGCTGTGCCAGACAATGGAGCCAAATCCTTTCTGGCCTCAATGTCCTGCCCTAAGGTGCTCCATGAAGGAGCATCAGCAGTGTCACCGCCAGGCTGCACCGGGGCTTGGGGATGACGGATCGCAGAGGGAAGCTCAGATGGGGCATCTTCACATCCCTGGCATGACACGACATGAGGACAGAACTGAGCTTGTGTTCTGCTGAGCAGAGGGACAGCGGGCTTGTCGGGCTGTGGGCTCTGGAGCTGATGAGATGGCTGCCCTGGGCCAGGGAGGAGGTTTCAAGAGCCAAGCTCCAGTGTGCCTCCAACCTAAAGGACACTGGGTTAAACTCCCCCCTCAAGCTGCCCAAACACCCCCTGACCTGCCCAAGTCCACACTGAGGTGACCATGGAACCTCAACAAGCACATTTCTTCATCCACCTCAGCAGTGAGGGGGCACAACCCCCCGCTCACACTGCACCACTCCCCCCCATACCACCAGGCTGGTTTCCTGCTGCTTTACCAAATGTAAAGCCAGTTTTGCCCCCATACCCCTCCAGGAGCTACAGGCACAGCAGGACTGTGGAGACATATGCTGTGACCACGAAGCAGGACGGGACGGAGCTCACCAGGGCTGGACCGTGCTCTGCTCTCTACACACTGGTTACTACCAATGGATTACTGCAAAGAGATGCTCTAGACCAGCAATTTAGCCCCAGGATTACTTCTCCATCACCAGCCCCCATCCAGGTCTGGCAGGGGAGCAGCACAGACAGTGACCCCGACACAGCCCCTCCTCCCCTGGAAGCTGGACAGGCTCTGCCAGTGCCACCAGTCAGTAAGAAAGGGGAAAAATAAAAATAAAAATCCACTTGTGCTGTACACAGAGTCTCTGTTTGCAGAGCAGCTCAAATGGAGCCCGAAGTTCTCCCCTTTCAATCCCATGAACAAATTTCAAGTCTCTAATTACACCATCAGGCTGTCAGGACGGCCACTTCCTCCCTAATTACTCACTTTGTATTTAAGACACAGCTAATAAGCCTACATAGTTAGTGAGTGCTGCCAATGAGCTCTGAGGAGGAGAGCAGCATCTCAAAACGTGCTGGCACCCACGTGCCTGGGCAGCTCACCCACCCCACAGCCTCTGCAGGGTGCAAGCCCTGCTGACCGAGCTGTGCATGCCCATGGGGAGGAACCCAGCTCTGGGGTGGAAATGAAAGGGAGAGGGGCAGAGAGGGCATGGTTTGGAAAGGAAACAATGGGTCCCTGCCCTTGGCACACACTTCTGCTACCTCCTGAACCTGGAGGGTCCCTTGCAGCGGAGGAGCCCCATGAGCCAGCTCAGGAGGCTGGGAACTCACCCCCCACCCCGGCAGACACTCGCCACCCTACAAGCTCGTCCTTGGCTGCGGTGCCTTGTCATCCTGCATGTCTCTGCATGAGGACAGGGTGGCTTCTTGCTTGTTCCTGCTAGAGGACAACCCAGCCTGGACCCACCTCTGCCAGCTAAAATAAGAGAGGCTTTCCACCCACAACACTAAACAGGGACCCCCCCACATCGCTATTTCACCCCTGGGCTGGTAAAGCCCCTCAGAGCAACACCCAAGTCCACCCCACGCACCACATCCAACAGACCTGGGGCACTCAGGCTGCTCTGACAGAGAGGAATCCCAACAGTCCCCATCATGGCCACCACCAGCTGTTCCAGCGCCGAAGGCATCCCAGCACCTCCCCAGCTCAGCAGCTGCTCAAGCCAGGCACAACCCCAGCACAACTACCCACAGCAACAACCCCTGACAGCAGATGACCCAGGAACAGAAGGACCAAGGAGACAGGGGGGTTAACATCTCTCTGTGCTTTGACATCCCAGTGAGATGCCTTTCTAGCAGAGATGCTCCGGGAGCAGCTACTGCCCAGGAGGAACAGCAATGCTGCTGGTAGGTCACTGCTGGGTGCCAGCACAGGGCCTGACTTCATCAGATAATTATCACCCCTGTCACCATCAGATACTAATGACAGATTACACCTGGTGAGCAGGAGATGTGGTAACCCAGGCTGCAGCACCAAACGTGCCAAGTGGCCCTGACAGGGATGTGTCTGTGTTGTTTCCCCTCCTATTCAGTCACCTGTGTCATAAGGAGCACTGATACAGACAAGCTAATTACCTGCCAGCCTTCCTATGCACAGCATGGTCTTTGTCCTCCTGCCAGCCTCTTAGTCACACAACCCCAAAACTGTAGGGGCTGGAAGGGACCTCCAGAGATCATCGAGTCAACTCCCTGCCAAAGGGGTTCCCCAGAGCAGGTCACACAGGTCAGTGTCCAGATGGGTCTTGAATGTCTCCAGAGAAGGAGACTCCACAATCCCCCTGGGCAGCCTGGCCCAGGGCTCCATCACCCTCACCATGAAGTTCTTTTTCTCATTGATGCAGAACCTCCTGTGGTCCAACTTGTGGCCATTGCCCCTTGTCCTGTCCCCACAGGCCACTGAGAAGAGGTTGGCATCTCCCTTTGTCTCCCACACTTCAGATATTGATAAACATTTATGAGATCCCCTCTCAGTCTTCTCCAGGCTGAACAGTCCCAGCTCACTCAGCCTTTCCTCACTGGGGAGATGCCCCAGGCCCTTCATCATCCTCGTGGCCTCCACTGGACTCTCTCCAGGAGATCCNCCAGCAGGTCACCCCCAGCCTGTCCTGATACCCACAGTTGTTCCTTCCCAGGTGCCAGACCCTACACTGGCTGTTATTGACCCTCATCTGGTTCCTCACTGCCCAGCTCTCCAGCCTGCCCAGGTCTCACTGAATGTCAGCACAGCATCCTGTGTGTCCACCACTCCTCCCAGCAATAGGGTGGACACTATTCCCTCATCAAGGTCCTGATAAGATGTTACTCTGCCCAAAGCAGAACAAGCCCCATTGCCCTAACACAGAACTGAGCTCTCCAGCCTTCACAGAGAGCGTTCAACATCTCGGGCTTTCTTCATTAATGTGTCTGATGTCACCAAACCCACCGGTGAAGACCTCCCCAGCGCTGACCAAACCAGGTCAGCCCTTTCACAGAAAAACTCAGAAAACTAGAAAAAAAACACCCCACCCTAATTCTGCTTTCTCCTGGTTTTGGTCATTGTGTGATCACAAGGTCTGGTTTCATCTCACAAGGACAAAAGAAACCATGAAAAGCCACCCAAAGCCTCCGGCTGAGCGCTCTTCTTTGTCAGGAATCCCCTGCCGCGCACAAAGTCATAAAACCCTTGAAAGACACCCCAAACGGCTCCTTTTCGGTGATATAAGAGGATTTAAAGCCAAAATTAATGTACAGAACAACCATTATAGCATGAGGGTTTCTAAATGAAAAGCAAAGGATCCTTAGGAAATAGTTTGCTTCTGGAAAGATTTTCAACGAGGGATGTGCTCACCGGAGAGACTTTCACTGCCCAGTTTGCACATCATGTTTTTACAGTAAATTGGTTTTAAAAGCCAACAGTTACCCAGCTCTGGGGGTCAGTTTGTTGCTAAAATGTGGAGAATCTTGGCTTGCCGTGTCCTCGGGCTGAGGCAGCCCCCAGGGTTTGCTAAATATGCTCCACATGTGGCGCACAGACATCACCCGGGAAAGTCTTATATGTGTCAGTGAAAACCATCCCCAAAGGCATCACTGTCCCACCAGAGAATGTGGAAACGATGCTCCTGGGGTGGGAAACCAGCCCCCCTGCTGATCCTGCATGAAGCACCATCACAGAGCTGCCAGAAGCTCCAGCACTGAGAGTTTCTGGAGATGCATTAAAGGGAGCCTGGGAAACCCCAAACCCGCTAAAATAGAGGGAAAAATCAGCGTGGGATTTGGGTTCTCTGCTCCAAAGGGGCCACATGTTGCACCCAGCCCCCGCCATCAGCCTCTCCCGTTGCCCAGGGCCATGGAGACCAGCTTGGGCACCTCTGCTGATAGGAAAGGCTAACGAAGGACACTGGAAATGATTCAAATCCATCTATATCTGGCACAGAGGACACAACACGGGCTGTACTGCTCACACACAGCCCCAGACACACCGGTTCAAGGCGCCCAGGGAAGGTGGGAAGCTCAGTCTGTCAGCACCAGGCGGAACGACGGCTGGACACTTCCACGGCTGCGCAAGACCGGGAGAGCTACAGAAAACCCTGAGGGTATCTGAATGCAAAGGTCATAAGTTTAATGAATTAATGATAAAATAAGTGCTTTGTGCTCTCCATCACTCCCTGCTGCAAAGGCCCCGAAGCCAACTTACAGCTTCCCAGTCTGAAACCAGAAACAATCCGCACCGGACACGGTGGAAGACAACTCTGTGGGTTGAGGGCTGCTGGTTACCAAGGTGTCCCTGAAGTCCCAATCGACTGTTTTCCTGGGCTCACCACTCACCACCTTCCCCTAAGTTTTCGAAATCAGGCTGGGTTCAGCTTTTTATGAGAATAATTCCAGTCTGGGGCATTTTACTCCTAGTTATATAAACCACTGTGCACACGGGTGCAGATCTCCTGTTACGTGCGTGTCCTTACGTCACCCAGCCAGAAACAGGGCTGGAAAAGACAACCAAAGGAAGAGGAAAATCTGGATTTCATAGGAGAAAGCAAGTTTTTTTTTTGCCATCTGAAGCCTGCTGTAAATCCTCGATTGCTTGAATTTTGATTTGACCTATTTGCATTTCTCTACTCCCTGCCTTTTTCTGGAGAAAAGAAATTACATTCAGATAAAATAACTGAGTGGGGAGCGATGCTCAGGAGCAGGATGGAGACACGCAGGGAGCAGACCGAGCAGAAGCAGATGTTCTCACCCAGCTCTGCAGAGACACCTTCACCACACTCACTAACGACAATAAAACGAGACCAGCACCTGGAAGTGTTTCACAGAATCACAAGGTTGGAAAAGACCTTTAAGATCATCGAGTCCAACCATCCCTGTCCTCTCCTAAACCATCTCCCTGAGCACCTCATCTCCTTGTCTGTTCAATACACCCAGGGGGGTAGGGACTCCACCCCCTCCCTGGGCAGCCTGTCCCACACCCTCACAGCTCTTTGGGGGAAGAATTTCTTCTGACATCTCATCTGAACCTGCCCTGGTGCAGCTTGAGGCCATTGTCCTTGCCCTGTCCCCTGGTCCTGGGCACAAGAGACCATCGCCCACCTCTCTCCAACCTCCTCTCAGCTCATTCCAAGCAGGGAGAAGGTCTCCCCTCAGCCTCCTCTTCTCCAGACTCAACCCCCTGAGCTCCCTCAGCTGCTCTTCAACAGGTTTGTTCTCCAGACCCTTCCCCAGCCTGGTTGCCCTCCTCTGGACCCGCTCCAGGACCTCCATGTCCTTCTTGGGGTGAGGGCCCCAGATCAGGACAATGTACCCAAGGTGGACGCGGCCTCAGGCACATGTCCAGTTCTGATTCTTCAGATACAACACCTTGGATCTAGATACAAGACCTTGGATGTAAAGAAACTGGGATGATCCATCTCACCTACCTTTGGGCAGACAGAAATGGGAACTCCCAACCTGAGCAGACCCTCCAGGCTTCCCATGGTGTCAGAGCAACCTACTTTGGGAAGAAGCAAACAGCTCTCCGAGTTGC
This sequence comes from Heliornis fulica, assembly GCA_013399135.1. Lineage (NCBI taxonomy): Eukaryota > Metazoa > Chordata > Aves > Gruiformes > Heliornithidae > Heliornis > Heliornis fulica. The sequence goes on along the minus strand of VXBZ01010990.1, from coordinate 98,831 downwards.
CCAGCTCCACTGATGAGAAAGACAACTCTGGGCCAAGAGATCATGCTTCAGCTTTTAAATCTGATATAAAACAAACCCACCCAGAGCGAGGCAAGACACATCCTACACAGGGGACATCAATATGACTCCTACTGAATTGTTGTAGCATTTCCCTCTTTTCCTGTTAATTAACCCAAACCGCTTCAAAGGAGCAACAACTGGATTAGACCACCAGAAAGTCCAGATGAGCATCACCCAGTGGCACCAGTTCCCAGCCACCAAGACTCCCCAGGCACCGCAGCAATATAAACACAGCTCATAAGCAAGGAATTGTCAGCACTGTGGCTTAGAGGACCCAGGGTGCTCTGAAGGAGCATCCCACAAATCCTCATCTCTCACCATCCCACCGTCCATCTCTGCTGGCAGAAGTTTGGGGTTGCTTGGTCCCTCCTCTGCCAAAGCAACAGAAAAGTTGTCTGAACTGAAAGGTGGGACACGAGCCCTGGCAGTCCCGTTCCTCACAGGATCCAACCCGGAAAAAAACCCACGAAAATTGTTCAGTAGCGCTCATAAAACAGGGATTTCTGCCCCAAACCAGCACAGATCTGGCCAGAGCATCGAGTGTCCTGTAAAGGACAGAGCAACCCCAGGACTGGCAGTGGGAAACACCTGGAATAACCAAGGGAGCAGTAACAGACAGGAGATGATCACACACAACCCCAGGTTCGAGCTCACCGTCACCCGGGGGTCTTGGTTGCTCCCTGTGAAATGTTCCCTGCAGAACATCTCTGCCTTTAAAAAAGAACTAAAACCCAGGTTTACTTCACCACAACCACGTAACAGGTCTGAACAACTGCAGCAAGCGCTGATTTATCCATTCCAAACAAGCCAGTTCCTTCTTTTCGATATTAAAAGCTCACAATAAAGAACAAACCATCATCAAATTCAACCTCCTTAGCAGGAGAACTCATTAAATCTGAGCCCTTGGTGACCTACTGTATTATTTTCAAGCACCTGATAAAGCAAAAGAGCCAGTGCCACACACTGCAAATCCCAAACCAAACCGAGAACCCACGGAGCACGTGATGCCCAAACGCCCCGGGCTGTCAGCAAGACGCTGTGCCGCCACACCGACCCCACCGACCGACCCGACCCGAGCACTTTCCGTATTTTTCCATTTGCCAGGGCTCCTGCATAAGGGTTAAACACCCTCCCCATCCCAGGAAGGCCCCTCTCTAGCCCCTCCATCGCTCCCTGAGCAGCAGGGATGCCAAGGGAGCAGAGCCGGGATGGATCCGTCCAGCAGCGAGGGCTGGAGGACGCCGGGAATGCCACTAACCCTTGTGAAATTTATTCAGGCAGCCGGCGTTGCAGAAGGAACGGATGGATCCCGTCTCCCAGCAGCCCCTACCCTTCATCCCCACAGCGGGATCGCTCGCGCAGAGGCCACGCGCTACATGGCTGCTAGGCTTAGGAGGAAAAACCAAAAAATAGAAAGAAAAAGAAAAATAAGAGGAAAAAGACCATAAAATGTCCTTGTTCAGCAGTCAGCCAGGCGGCTGCATCGCTGCACTTACAGGTGCACATCTCACATAATAAATTCTCGCCACATGCTCTCAGCAGAGCACTACGGCACCGGCTCGCAGCGACCCTCAATGCTCTTACCAGCATGCACCACGGAGCAACCCTTAACTCCATCTCTGCCAGAAACAGGCAGCATCCTGCCAGGATACAACAAAAAAAAAAAAAAAAAAAAAAAAAAAAAGAGGGGGGAGGGGGAGCAAAAGGCAACAGCGGGTCCCACCAAGGGGGGGTTCGCTGGGGTTGTCTCCGGAGCAACACTGAAAGGGCTGTTGGATATTCAGCCTGGAATGCAAAGGGACGCTGCTTTGGGAGGTTGGTTTTGGAAGCCTGTCCCTTTAAATGCTGCTGGAGGTTATTTATAGGGCGATTGCTTAAAATATACATCAGGATTTCTTTATTTTTATCAGAAAGTTGGTTATACACTTCCCTCATGCAGCTACATCTTGCAGCCTCCCCACCCAACAGCTCCGCAGTGAAACCTCCGAGGTGACAGGGCCGCGCGCCCTCGCCACGGCCGTTTCCTCGCCCCTCCGCTGTGGGACGGTTGGATTTTCCCAGCCCTTCATATTTTACCAGTCACGAGGAAACGGGCAAGTCCAGGAAAAATGCAGCATAAATCCCAATTCGATACAGGAGGAGGGAGCAGCTGCAGCCAGGGCCCTGCTGCGTGATGTGCAGCTAAATATACAGTCACTGCTCGGGGAGCTGGGGATGGGGCCACTGTCACGTACTTACAAGTATTAATAGTTTATAGCTGGTGGTTCTCTCCCACTTCAGCTGGACAGCCAGGCTTCTCTAGAACCAAGGAACAGCTTCTAGTCCATCTCTGAAATTGGGACCACCCTCTGTGTATGCATATTTTAAATATGTTTTTAAAAATGAGGCTGGGATTTTGCAAGGATTCTAGGGGGGAAAGGGCAAGTTCTGGAAAATCAAGTTATCACCACACGTGTACTCAGAGCAGGGAAAGCTAATGCTGCCATGCACAAGCACACAAACAATGACATTGAGGTGTTTAACAGACGGGGAGTTGCAGTGCTTGAGGACATGGTCTAAGGGTAGACTTGGTGGCGGTGGGTTAATGGTTGGACTGGATGATCTTAGGGGTCATTTCCAGCCTTAAAAATTCTATGATTCTATGATTATGTTTGCATATATGCTCATGATTTGCGTGAGAACCAGCAGCTTTTCAAGGGGAACCCCCCAAATAACCCAAGAACCGCCTCTAATGGGGGGGTAGGGGGGGAA
>VXBZ01010990.1:81898-94178 GCA_013399135.1 Heliornis fulica | reverse complement strand
ATTCTAGGGGGGAAAGGGCAAGTTCTGGAAAATCAAGTTATCACCACACGTGTACTCAGAGCAGGGAAAGCTAATGCTGCCATGCACAAGCACACAAACAATGACATTGAGGTGTTTAACAGACGGGGAGTTGCAGTGCTTGAGGACATGGTCTAAGGGTAGACTTGGTGGCGGTGGGTTAATGGTTGGACTGGATGATCTTAGGGGTCATTTCCAGCCTTAAAAATTCTATGATTCTATGATTATGTTTGCATATATGCTCATGATTTGCGTGAGAACCAGCAGCTTTTCAAGGGGAACCCCCCAAATAACCCAAGAACCGCCTCTAATGGGGGGGTAGGGGGGGAACCTCCATGGGACTTGGCTCAAAACAAGCCCTTCCAGTTCTGTTATCAGGCGCAGGGACGAGACGGAGCCGGGATCTGTGTCTTGACACTAAGCTCAGAGCCAATGCATACCTGGGTCCATACATCAGCATACATACATGCACATACCAAGACATGCAAACACATTCACCTGCAGATACCTATCACACACCCATCCTTCAGACAGAGCTGCCCCATGTATACGACTACGATCACCAGAGCTCCCAGTTCTTACAACCTCCCCATTTCCCTGGAGAACAGAGCATTTACAATGAGTTCACCCCACCAGAGCTGACCCCAGACCAACTTATCCAATACCTTTTGCTCCTTTAGGACCCCCTTTGCTTCAAGCAGAGCCTGCAGCCTGCTGAGGACAGACCTCAAGGAGGAGTTTTACCAGGATTTGCAAGCCCTTTCCACGTGGGTTGGGACGGTTGGAGAGTAAGAGGAGCCAGGCACAGCAACAACCACCTGAACCTCGCAGGAGTTTGCAGTGGCAAGGAGAGAAGGTCATGAAGCTCATAAACCCATTGATGCATGGTCCTGGTCCAATACAGAGTCAGAGAACTGGAAGGGATCCAAAAGGATCATGGAGTTCAGCTCCTTGCATTACCTCTGGTGAGGTCTCCCTGCTTGTCAATCCCCTCTGTGGATGTCCCAGCTTTACCACAGCAGAGCACACTGGATGGCTGAATGGGCAGGGAAAACCTTTTTCCACCACGATACTCGTTAGTTTGCTCTTCTAGGCAGCCACCTAATTGCAGCAGTGGCTTGGACACAATTTAGCCATCTCCCCCTTGCATGAACTGCAAGGAAGGATCAGAGAAAGCAAAGCCAAGATCCTCTCCATCGGTCTTAACGTTCCCAGCCTGCTATATCCAGCTCTCCACCTCTGCTGCCAGGCGCCGTGAGCCTCCACTGCCAATATTTAAGACATCCCCAGTTACTCATCTAAATCCTGGGAGAATTAGTCCTAAAGCTCCCTGGCTAAAAACAGGTCGAGATCTATCTCTGAAGCTCAAAGCCAAGAACTGCCTTGGTCCCAAGATCAGGGAAAGGTACCTGGGAAACGTTCCCTGCCTCTCACTCTGCATCAAGGGGAAATGTCTTCTTGCCCATTTTCTATGAGAAACACTCAAATCCTGACGTTATGCATTGCTGAGGGACAGAAAATTGGTAGGTGGGATGGGTGCCCAAGGGGGACAGGAAAAGATCAGAATCAAAATGATGACTGAGAGGGGCCAGAAAGAGCAAATTCATCTCCCTGCAGCACACCCAGCATCCCCCCAGCATCCCCACAGCGCCCACATCTGTCCAGACCACCACTCTACCTTCAGGTTCCATTTGCAATTCCTGACAAAAACCCATTCTGTTTCCAGAAATCTACACCAGATGTTAAAGACCTCCCTTGCAGCTTCTTCTACCCTACAGACACTTCGTGTGGAAGAGAACCAGGCAGGAAGGTTTGGGTGATGGCTGCAGCCTGGTTTTAGCCCACCTGCTCCATCCAACTGTGGTGAAACTCCAATCCCAAGTGTAGTAACTTCCAAGTATTCTCTGTTTTCCCGCTCCCAAACGTGACCCCTACCACACACACCCACCACAGGCCCAAGGGCTGCTCACATGAGCGTGACGTGTCCTTTTCTTGTCATTATGACTCAAGGATCCACAACCCTTCATTCTCCAGCGTCTTTACAGCTGTGCCACATCCATCTCCAACCAATGAACACATCAGATGAATTTTAAAAATCCACACAATGAGAGACTGGTTGGGGCTGGAGGGGCCTCTGGAGATCATCCAATCCCACCCTACCAGAGCAGGATGCCCTGGAGCAGGCTGCACAGGACAGCATCCAGCATCACAGGGTTTGAACATCTCCAGAGAAGGAGACTCCCCAACCTCTCTGGGCAGCCTGGTCCAGGGCTTTGCCACCTTCCCAGGAAAGAAGTTCCTCCTCAGGGCGAGATGGAGCTTCCTCTAGTCCAGTCTGTGCCCATTGCCTTTTGTCCTGGCACCTCTGAACAAAGACTGACCCCATCCTCCTGACCCCACCCCTCAGGTATTCACCAGCATGGGTAAGATCCCCCTCAGTCTTCTCTTCTCTGGGCTAAAAAGTCCCAAGTCTTCATCAGAGAGATGTTCTAGTCCCCTCAGCATCTCCACAGCCCTGTTCTGTACTCTCTCCAGAAGCTCTAACACAATCAGTTGTACTAAACCAACCCAAAATCCACTAAAAATCAATCAGAAATGGTTAATTTGTAGCAGCTGAAAACTTCTCCCTGGTTTGGAATCTCCTGTGTGTCTCTGGGGGCTCTGAGGACCACAGGCACTGGGGAGCTTATGCATCAGTTGAAGTGTCTAACCCACCTCAAGGTCACTCTCAAATGCTTTCAAACCCATCACACACCCCAAAGAGGTGCAGCCCCCCAAGCTCCAAAACCCAACGCTGGGAAAGCCCCAAAACCCGGGTGGCTGAACTCAGCCCTGCTCCTGCTCCGCTCTAGTCCATAGTTAGGAGGTGACTCCACAGCACCTCTTCCTCACCCAGTGCTGGGGGGGGCCTTGGCTCTGTGACAGTGGGACATCACGGCCGTGAGGCTCTGACCCACGGTGACCTCTCCCACGGGACACACTCCACAGGCTACGTATCCTCATGTCTCTTCCTGCCTCTCCACAGTCCTCCCTCCTGCACTCGGGCTGGGAGATGCCTCCTCCTCCTCCTCCTCCCTCCTCTTCTCCTCTTCTCCTGTATCCACCACCACACACAGCAGCTGCCTGCCCTGCCCGTGCTGCCCCAGCACATGGGAGCAATGAAATGGGCTCAGAGAAAACAGGAACTTTGGGAGTTTCAGCTGTTCAGCTTTTCCAAGTTTCTACAGGAAAACCACAGGCCCGGCCCCTTTCTGCAGGCTCTGCACTTCCAGAGGAACTCCAAGGGAGGCAGCACGCCAAAAAGTGCCTTAAAATCCTTCTGGGGGCTTCTGAAGTCCTGTATCAGACACTAATTATAACAGACTAACCATAACGAGTGTAGTGATATACTGTATAATGCAACACTGCACTGACACACCCTTCCCAAACATTCCAAAACAAAGGGGAAAAAAGGGAAAAAAAAAAGCAAATGCAGCCAGGACCTAAAGAAACAGAGTTAAAAACAATTACAAGGAACTGGAGAATCCTTTAAATAAAACATTTCACACCAGTAACAGCCAAAGGCATCTGTGTTATTTACAGCAGCAGCTCTGGAAGGGACACGAAGGACCAAGGTAAGAGGCAGAGGATGCCCACCACCTCTGGAAACACCACTTCCAGATGTTCAGGCCCTGGGACTCATGTATTTTATAAGTGGAGGATTATTCTCAGCATCAAGCTGTGTCCTGGCTCGGCGTGGCAGGGGCTGCCTCTGCCCTCTGCAGACACGCGGAAGGAACGGCCACGGAAAAACCCTTCACCCCACAGGAACCTGCCCGTCACGTCTCCATCTCAAAAATAAACACAACACAGTGGGACTCTCTCACGATTTCTGGATGTTCCTCACCACCTCCCAAGTGCTTTTGGTCTTTTTTTTAATATGATGCTCTAAAAACCGCCTGTGAAATGGGATGTAAAATGGATGTCTGAGTACAAAACCTGTCTGACAGCACCCAAACCAACACTGGCTTCTTCTGCACTCAGCTTTACTGAGTTTTAATCTCTTCTGTGATTCTCCTCCCTCCTCGGAGAAGCCTTTCACTCCCTGCCTACAGAGCAAGGGAAGTCCCAAGAAAAACACACTGAGCACTTTAAACCTTCTCCCGCCAATCAAAGGAAGAATCAATTAAGGGGTTAAAAGTAAGGAAAACAATGTGAGGTGTAACAGCATCTTTACTTCTCTGGTTCTTTAGACTTTCCTGTCCCTCTTCTCTCTGCCAGGAATTACTTTGCTACAAGTTTCTTTGTAAAAACACTTAAAACCACCCAGGTTTTGAGGTTTCCTGGCCCACCTCTGCACCGAGGCAGGACTGCGCCAATCCAGGGACCATCACAGCCCGCCTGGCCAGGGGGTGCCCCTCGTTCCCCTGTCCCCATCCCAGGGAGGAATTACACATTGCTTCCCACTGCTGCTCCCCTTCCTACAGTCCATCCCACCAGAGCCTGAACCTTCACATTCCAAGGCAGGACACAACGGGATACAGCCACAACAGCTCCAGGTCCCCCAACGTTAAGCTTCTCTCCCCACCCCATGGGGCTCTTCTGCTGCCATCATTCCCCCCGGGTCAGTGGGGCAGGTGCCCAACAACACCCGAGCCCTGTGGGGCATGGGCTCAGCACTGCAACCAGGGCAGGAAAGGTTGTTATTATTTTTGCTAATGATCTGTCCCCAGAGTAGCAAAGGAGCATTTAGGTAGCAGGCTGATGCCACAGCATCCCCCTCTTAAGCCACATTGGCCCAACACCATGAGGTGGCAGGAAGGGCGTGCAGGTACCTTCACCAGTCTGGTGCATTGGGGAACGAAGCATCACACCCCAAGAATCGATGTCTCAAATCCTCTCTCTGTGTTCCCCTCTGCCATATCGAGTTTTCCACCGTTGCTGCACTCAGTAAGAGCACACAGCTCTGCAGGCATCTCCACACAGCAAATTCCAGCCCCATCGTGTCCCCAGGTAGCTTGACCACAGTCAATGGGTTCATGAGCATGGGCCTATCTCTCCAGACTGTCCAGGTCCCTCTGGATGCTATCCCTTCCCTCCATTGTAGGAGGGGACCCCCACAGCCTGGTGACACTGGCAAACTTGCCAAGGGTGCACTCAATCTGCCTGTCCATGTCACCAACAAAACTGCTGAACAGTGCTGGTCCCAGGACTGACCCCTGAGGAACACCACCTGTCACAGGCCTCCACGTAGACATTGAGTTGTTGACCACAACACCATGAGCATGGCCTTCCAGCCAGTTCCTCACCCACCACACAGTCCATCTGTCGAGTCCATGTCTCTTACACACAATTCATCTGCATTTCTGTTTGGCCAGATTCTGCTCTTTGCTCCCATGAAGGGACACAGGAACAATGTGCACAGAAAAAGAGAGCTCAGAGGGAATTCAACATGGAAGGACTACCAAAAAACCCCATGGAAATGGTAAAACCCGACCCAAACTGATGCTATTCAGTTGCCATTTGCTCTTTGTTCTGTGAAAACCTAAAAAAACCCTATTTGTCTCATTGAAATATTCACTCTTGACACAGTATGTCCCAAATTCTGCAGGATTTTGGATCACATGCTGCTACACTGCCCCAGGTCCATCAGAACCCATCCTCAGCACATGAGACCAGTTACTACTTTTTGGAAATATGTCAGAATGTGGTTTTGGTTTTTTTTTTCCACTGTAATTTTACATTTGACATCAAAACAGGATGTCACTCTGGGAACACTGCGCTCACCCCCACCTTTCACTACGGCATCAAACTACCACCCACTCACCAAGAAACAAACAAAAGCAACAAAAAAAAAATACTCAGAATTTGCATTCAAACCACAGTTTTGTTTTTAAAGAGACTGTCCCAGGCAGGACAGTGCAAGAGAAAAAATCCAGTTTAGCAGAACTCTGAATGTTTGATCAAACATTGACTGTTCTTTGCTCTTAGATCTCAGTGTGAGGAAAAAAAAAATCTTGCTATTAGCCAAAAGGAGAATGAACCCCTGGTGATTAACTTTTTTTTTTGTTTTCTCCCAGAAATCTGGCCCCTCATCGACACACCCCCACAGCCACCCCGCCGTCTGTCACCGACATGGTACCACAACTTTATACCTCACCTGCGATGCTTCCCCCAAGCAGTGCTCCTCAAGCCTCTGGGATCCTAAAATCAAATATCAGAGAACACTTGGGAAAAAAACATCAAGATGAAAGGACAAAGGTGAGTGAGATGATTTCTCCTCCATGGTTGTTCCCACCATCTCTCCGAAGCCAGAGCGGCCATGTGGCCAAAACCAACCTGAAAAGCAAATTTCAGCCACTGAGCCCAGCCCAGGTGCTGCCACCTCCAGCAGGTCGGCCCAGGTGGGAACCCCTCAGAGCCCACACGGCTCGGTGCCCGCGGGGTCGGGACGGTGCCGCTCCGCACAGCTCTGACACACTGGCCATCCCTGCCATCCCCTCGGTGCTGAGCTTTGGGGATGCTCTGAGTAAAATTCTGGGTGGTTGAGGGTTTTTTTCATGATTTCCACTGAACTGGTCCCTGCTCTGCCGCTCGTGTCAGTGTGGAAATGTCCATCAATACACTCACCCGCCAAGGATGCTCAGGACCACCGCGATCAATCCACCGCTGCATCTGGTTCCACCGTCTGCAAAGCAACAACCCTCAAGCTCCCTGAGCTGGAAACCTCCAAGGAGCAGAGCCGGGACCTGAGCGTTCCCGGGGAGGAGGACACGTGAGCTGGGGAGAATCTGGGGCAAACCCCAGCCGAGCGCAGCGATGACGACTGCTGTCACCCCTCGTCACCCTGACTTCCTCCTTTGATGACACCTGCAAGAGCTACGCGCACCGGGATGCGCTGCATCGCTGTGCACGGGCAAACAACGGGGGAGAGGATGCCAAAGGGGAGGCAAGAACCTGGAAACGCTGGGAAGGGTGAAGTTCCTCCACTGGAGCTGGGACAGGGCTGTGTTTTGGACTGGTGCTGAAACACCAAGCCAAGATGTTGTCCCAGACCAAGGGGCACCTGAAGCCTTGCTTGGAGGTGAGATCAAGGTTTCACGGGGGAGCTGAGCCCAATTATGAACTGTCACCTCCGTGACACAAGCGTTACCACCAGAGGGCTGTGCTAGTCCGGGCCCAGTGAGGAGCATGTGGAGCAGCTGGGACCAGGAGAAGCCACCACTTGTTGAGACAACCTAAAATTGGTTGAGGGTAAGGGGTAGAAGAAGAGGAGGTGGCTTAGGGGGAACCAGCTCAGGCACTTACTGCACCACTGAAATGAAACACCCCAGCTCTGCAGATTCACACGAGTTACAACCACACTGTCCAGTCACACACAGGTAACTGGAGATGAAACACCCCGCTGCTCTCCTCAGAGCCTGCCATTCCCCATGGTCTGCAAGAATTAGATTCAGGCAGGAGTCCTCTTCCATCCTGCCCATGCAGCACCCAGATAACCGGGTGCCATGTCCAGCTCTGGAGCCCTCAGCACAAGGAGGACATGGACCTCTTGGGGTGGGTCCAGAGGAGTCCACGAGGATGACCCAAGGGCTGGAGCACATCTCCTGNAACATTCAAGGTCAGGGTGGCTGAAGCTCTGAGCAACCTGATCTCGCTAAGATGTCCCTGCTCACTGCAGGGATGGCACTGGATGGCCTCTGAAGGTCCCTTCCCACCCAACGCAGTCTGGGACACGATGAAACGTGTGCCTGGGCCCGGAAGGGTTGCCTGCTCCCGCCCACCCTCCATGGGAACAAGCTGCACTCCCCCGGAGGGGTGGGGGGGAAATCCTGCCAGGACCTGCCAGGACAACCTGTCCCACTTCGGGGAAGGAGCAAGGGCTGCGGTGCTGACTGGCTGCCCGCCGGCTGCGGGTGCCGGCTCTGAGCATCGGCAGTCGCGCCTGAGCGAGCAACTGCAGCGCCCTTCGCAAAGGAGGACGACAAACCTGCCCCACAGCCCGGGCACCTCCCCCTGCAGCACCGAACAGCCTGTTTGGAGAGCGTCAGAAGAGTTGTTGTATCCACACCAACCTCTCCCATGTCAGCATCGGCATCGTGCACCATCAGGAGCTTCTCTGCCCCTCTGCTTGTGTCCAAGGGCGGCCCTTCCACCCCCGCCCGTGTCCGAGGCCGGGCAGCGCCGGGTGTGCCGAGTCACCGCCGTGCTCTCGCGTTACTAAATATAACACCCACCGCCTCCCGCGAGCCGGCTCCGTCAGCAAACCCAGCTCCTCTCACAGCACTCCGGGGAGGATCATAGACGGGGTTTTTATCAACCTGTCACGCTCTCATCCCTCCATGTTCTCCCTCAGACACGTGTCCGGCTTCAGCTGGAAATGAAGTCTCGGAGGATGGGCTACAGCCAGAGCTTCTCCCTGCAGAGAAGAGCTTGGAACCGGCAAAACTCCTTCCAGATGAATCCTTAGTTGAAGCTACAAACTCAGTAACTGAGGTCAAAACCCAACAGCAGCACCCGCCAACATAACGATGTCTCAGGACAGGGCAGACACAGGCTCAGCTTCACACCCGAGGATGTTCCTCCTGCCTTGCCAAGCCCAGCCACGTGGATGATGTGCACCCAGTGCCATGCTACTGGGGCTGTGCTGCTCCAACGGGCTGCTGGGGACTGCAAGGGCTCCCCGGGCAACTGGGACTCACAGGCACGGTCAAGGGACCCTCACTGTACTGCTCACCTCCCTCCAGCCCATCTCCATTTTACTGTCCCCATCCCTGGTCTCTGCTTGTGGAACGCTCAATGCAGCTGGTGCAGATAAGCCAGGGAGGACCCAAGCGACCAGCGCTGGGAACACGCAGCCCACCTGCTCCCGGCTGCGAGGACCATCCAGCTCAGAGCTCAGGCAGCTTCTGGCAATGTCCAGCCTGCCAGGCAGCTCATGGGGGTGTACACCTGACTCAGCCCTGGTCAGCTCTGCTGAGACCACCCGGGGTTGTGGCAGCCTGAGCTGTCCTCTAAGCCCAGACTAACCAGGACAGAACTGAAACCTGGGCTGAGCCTCGAATGGCCTCAACAAATAACATGCCCCAAGTCCCAGTCAAAGCACCATCCAGCTGCCTCCAAAGGAAAGCTGGAGGGTTTCAACTGGACCAGACAACACAAAGATATGCAAAAGATGGAGCCTCACCCATGGATAAGAGGGAGATAAGAGGGAGATAAGGGGGAGCCCTGCTCATGACAGCCAGCAAAAGTGGCATTACACACCCAGACACAGTCCTCCCACTGTCATGTAGGTCAAGAATAAAAAACCATCCGATTCGGGCTGAGAACTAGGAGCCACTTCCCCAACTCTGCAGCCAGCAGGTGAGGAGACCCTTCCCCTTGGTCAGGCCGCTGGCTGAGGGAACGTACTGAGAGCCCTCACCTGGGGGACAAGTTGACACAGGGTATGCTGTAAGGTTGTGGTCACAGGTGACTGGCTAAGGTGTAGCACTTGGTGTGTTCCATGAACCCCCCGTGGCTGTAACAGGGAGTTCTGTGAACAGCCTGAGGCTGTAGCAGTGAGTTTGGGGGCTCTGTTGGGGTCGTAAGGGTTTGTTTCATGGACCACTTGTGGTTGGATGGGTAGTGTGGTCTTGCTTGTAAACTGCATTAGTGGAACCTGTTCTGGTGCCTCACCATACTCATAGTAAAGATGTTAGAAGACATTCTTTACTCTGAGGCTGGGGAGGCCCTGGCACAGGTTGCCTAGAGAGGTTGTGGAAGCCCCATCCCTGGCAGGGGTCAAGGCCAGGTTGGATGGAGCTTTGGGCGCTGTGGTCTAGTGAAGGTGTCCCTGCCCAAGGCAGGGGGGTGGGACTAGATGGGCTTTGAGGTTCCTTCCAGCCCAAACCTGTCTAGGATTCTGTGATTCTCCACTCTACCAATAAAAACTGCAATAGTGACCCATCAGATCTGCATGTGGTGTTCAAACATTTGACCCCTGCAGTCCAGTGACTTTCCATCACCCCAAGGTGCTCCTGGGAACGCCAGGCACACGTCCAGGCACACGTCCTGCTGCGAGAAGGCACCTACTGCACACGAGCCCTTCTGACCACGACTGCACAGCTGCCCTCCTCTCCAAACCCCACCAACCTCCTTCCCTGAAACTACTCATAGATCAACTTCCTAATTCTCCCTTGCTCCATCCTAAAAGGCTGTAGAACGGTCTTACACCGTTTGCCTTTGTGAGGTCTGTCATGTACCCCAGGAGGAGGGGGGAGAGCAGCATCCTGGCTAGCAGCACCCACAGCTTCACCCTTTTATCTGGAGAAAGGGCTGTTAATGAGACCTTGTGACTGCAGCAAGACACACACTGGCTCAAGAGCACCCAAAACACCACCATTTAGCTGGGATGCTCCAGGGGCCGGTTCCCACCTCCCTGTCGGCGGCCCAGGCAGGGTTTGTTTCCCAGCTTTTTCGGACCTTTTGAAGATGATGTCAAAAAACAAAAGCAGTGAGTTGGGAGGCATCTGAAAATAAATACAGACATTAAGAAAAGCGAGGGGGGATGCTGGCTCCAGGCCAGCTCCTCAGCCAGACCCCGTTAAAGGCACCCAGAACACGGACAAGTCACGATCTCACGGTTCTCCCCAGCGAGATCGATCAGACAGAGGCAGCTCATCTCCTCCCTGACCACACACCAGCCAGACAATGAAACCAGGATGTGTGAGGACACCTGGTGCTTCCCTCCCTAGGCAAGACAGAGCCACCTCTCTCCCAAGAGCAGATGCTCCTGGCTCTGCTCAGAGCTGCAGCCATTCCCTCCCGGCCGGCACGCGGATTCACCGCTGAACTGACATCCCACAACCACTTTGGGAATTTCTATTTCAAACACAAGTTATCACCTGCCACGGGGCTACCTGTGAGAAATGCTCATGTTGTAGAAGTCAGACACCCGAAGCAGGGGCACAAGGCAGCATTAACCCTGCCACGGCAGCCCACCCGCCCTGGGCGGCAGCTGCCACCATCCGTGGGCATCGAGTCTCCTGCCACGTGGATGCTGGGGATCCTATACACCCCTGAGGACACCAGTCCACCCTGCACACCAGCTCACAGGTCCCATCCCCCTTCCACCCCCCAGCAGTGGAGACACCATGCAGGCCCAGGTGGGACATCACAGCTTGTGGCAAGGCCACAAGCCCCGCAGAGCACGGCACGTGGTGGCACAGGCTGGTGCATGGCACCACAGTGCAGCTACGCTTGGCCACATGCCAGGAAAGGAAAGTTAGGGCAATCAATTAGTGCTATGCCAACGATGCTGCTGGCATTTCTAACTGCAGCTGAAGCACTCCCCAGGACTGGTTGTCCTCCAGAGACACCACCCAAGAGTGCTCCCATGCAGCACTTCCTCCTTGCAGGACCAAAGCCACCTGCAAAGGGCTCAGCATCCCACAGAGCTCCCAGCTCCATGGCCACCCCATCACTGGCTCCACCCTCAGCCCCTACTGCCACAGGGACATGTCAGGCTGCTTGGCCTCCACCCTCCTGCCCCCAACACGCTCCTTGGGCTGCAGAGCTCCGGGCACTTCAGAGCCATCCCGCCTGCACCATCACTCCACAACCACCTGGTCAAAGCCCCAACTCCTGCCGCCCCCCCACTCCCTTCCCAGCTGGGAAGGGGGACAATGGACCATTGCTGAGGGGTGGGAGGGTGAAGTGTTCAGCCCAGTGGGTCTGAGACCCCCAACCAACATCCCTCAGCAAGGACACACGTCCCACCGCTCCTGATGGAGATAAAGGAGGAGCCTGGGAGGTACCATGAAAGACATTTTCCCTAAGAGAGCTAAAATCTGAGCAGAACAAATGTGGCATTAAACCCTCCTGAAGTTGATCCTCACTTTCTAGCACAGGAATTTTAACTTAACACCTCCTAAACTCGACAGGAATTACAAATTTCCCCAGCTGGATCTGGGGGATGCCCCAAAGGAGCATCTGCCTGTGTGAGCACTGGGAGGAGATGAAGCGCTGCAGGAGCACAAAGCACCACGAGATGCCAGCATAGCCTGGCCAAATGAGCTGCTTCCATCCTGCATCTCAGCGGGGTGGATGTTTTGGGGTCCTCTGAAGCCCACCCGGGCCCGGGGAAAGAGCTGAAATGCTGGGGAGAGGAAGAGGAGCAGCTCTTCCTTCACCAGAGAGCACCCAAGCAGTGTCTGGCTGCCAAACCCCCTCCTGTAAGCCATCCCCTCTGGGCCAGCAGGGATCTCCAGTGCCTCTGAGGCCGAGCTCTCCAAAAGGGACA
>VXBZ01010990.1:41844-63221 GCA_013399135.1 Heliornis fulica | reverse complement strand
ACTCAATCCAACAGCTTTATCAGGGATGGACCCAGCTTGTCCTCCCTTTTGAAGGGTTTCAGGAGAAAATTTAAAAAAAAAAAAAAGTGAGTTTAAAAAAAGCCACAGCCTGTCAGGGAAGAGAGCACAAGTTATCTGTGGTTTGGTTTCCTTGAGTCTCTGGATGTGAAGGACCTTATAGCAACACTGGCACTATGCACATGGCATGGAACTGGACACAAATCCCAGCAAACTCCATCACCACACCATATCCAAAAAGCCAGGAGCCCAGAAACACTTTTTGGCTGTCCTCTCTCCCCAAAATTACCAATCTAGGCTTTCCACATGACACAGCAGCTCCCACCCAAAAAACCTGATATGGCAGAGCACCCTCCAACACACCAGAGATCCAGCAGGGATGGGCTCAACAAACACGTTGGTCTGGAGACGCCAGTCTGACAAAGCAGCGCAAGGACCCAAAGCACAACCCAAGTCCTGAGGGGTGGTGCAGCAAGGTGACACCTCCACCCTGGACACCTAGGCCAACCCAGTACCACTGGGAAAACACCATCACGACTTGTATCTGTTGGTAAGTTGTCTCAGGAAGGAGACCAGGATAAACATTTCCACCCTGTTCTGTCGGGAAGAGAAGGAGACAGGAGCAACACATCATGTAGCAGATGGAGCACAAATTAACACTTCCCCAATTAGAGGGAGGGAGTCCTGCTCCTGCATCTGCTCAGGGCTCCCCGACAACACACACCGGGGGGGGAGGTAAGCCCCCAGCACGGGCCAGAGGGGAGTGGTACTTCAGCCCCTTCTGGTCCCAGGAGGCCAGAGGGTTTCTCTGTGGAGGGTTGTGGAAGAGCATCACCCCCTGCCAGGCACGGTGGTCCAGGACACAGGCGCAGATCGCTGTGCCCCTGCCTCGCACCGCGTGTGCGTGGCTATAGGGTGAACAGGGCAGGCAGTGTCCTGACTACCAGGGACAAAGCGAAAACCACACAAAACCACACTGAACATCACAAACCCACGTTACCAGAACCAGGTGGGAAACCCAACTGAGGTGGCTGCAAAGCAGCCCTCTGGCTCAAGCTCCCAGCTGCTCCCAGTTCGACCAGTCTCTGGAAACAGCGCAGGCACTGGCGCAGCAGTCGTGCAGGCCTCTGATCCTCATGTTGGTACAACAAGATCATTTCATTCCCCTTCACCTGACAACACACACCGCCACCACAGACGGTTTCCACCCATCTGGAGTGGAGGCCCTTCTTACCACTCCACACCTGACTGATTACACACGGACCATCCTTGTCTCTGCTGCTGCTTTCTCTGCCAAACTGAGCCCTGGAATCATTCACAAGTTCAGACAAAAACACTATTTTCTTTTTTTTAAACCTCTTTTAAACTCCTGTTTCCCCTACCAGAGAGAGAAAGGGGAAAGCCTCGCAGGGGACAGCCAGCCCTGCTGCCCCTTACACCACCAACCTCTCCTGGAGATTAAGTTCTATTTTTCCTACTGCCTCTTTCACGGATTAACTTGAAGCTTGTTTATTCACTTCATCTTCCCATCCCACCAGAGATTACCGTATCATTAACAAAGTTAAGGGCTCTGCAGCCACAGAGAAGTAGTGAAACCAGCTGCAGAACGTGGAAATGCCCTTTAGAGCAAGCAGCAGGGAGAGGCATAAACAGCAGTCAAGGATGAGGAAACAAAATAAGCAGAACCATGCAAGGGAAGAGACACATCAGATTAGATGCATTAGATGTGGACCGAGGAGATAGCGGGTGGATTTACACTCTGACGGGCCCACAGCAAGAGCAACACACCGGAACACTGTCAGCAGACCTCGGGTTTTTGTTCAGATGATGCAGAAGAATCACCACAGTCACCAAGGGTAATGGGGCTGATCCTTCCCTTAAGTAATTGAGGATGGAAAATTCTCCCAGGGGAATTTGTTTCATTACCGGGCGTCGGGGGCGGCCGCAAACCTTCGCAGCGCACAAGAGGCTGTTTGTGCCCATTTGCCGCGCGGCCCAGCAGCACGGCTCGCTCTTCCTGAGGGATGCAGCTCCACAAAGCACAGACCCACTCCAGACGACGGATATCCACCCAGAATTCACAGCCTGACTAGACTATGTGGGGTAGGTTGAGCCCACTGATCCATCAGTGACCCCGGAGGCCTCATCCCAGCACACGGACAGGAGCCGTGCCCCTGTCTAGCCCTGCCAACAAAGGGCCATTGTGCCACCACCACCTCCCTGGCAGCACCAGCGCCAGCCAGCCGCTCCCTCCCCACCTTGGTGGCAGCTTCCAGCCCCACGTCACGCTGCTTTGGGGTCCCCCGAACTGGAGCAGTTCAGCCACAATGAAACTCAGGGCTTGATTTCAGTCACCATCATGGATACAAGGACAACCTCATGGCTGGGTCACAGAAACCCACCTGCTCGAGCGCTTCGCGGCACGTTTCCCCACAGACCGGCTTCTCTGTCCAGAAAACTTGGGGGTACAAAGCCAGTGACATCTCTGTGTTCCCTTTTATGGGTGAGAAGTTCCAAAACACACTCTGAAACTGGGTTCGAGCCCAAAGCTCACGTGCCCCAGGCCGGGTGACACTAAGTGCAGACACAAGCCCAGACCCCTCGGGGTTCCTGCTCACCCTCGGCCGAGGAAACGGGATTTTTACGATGACTCAGCAGAACACAAAGGCCCCGGGGGAAGTGAGCACGCGGCTCGGGAGCCACTCTCCCAGTCTGCCCCATAAGCAACATCCGTGTTCAGCACACGGGTTCAGCACAGCTCCCACAGACCGCAGGCTCCACACAGACAGCTCGGGGTTTGTTGTGCCCTTCCTCCTCCTCCCTTCACCAACCCTACCACACCACAAACAACACCCAAAGAGCACCCAGCAGCAAGCGCTGTGCTGAGATTTCACCAAAAAGATACGATTTATTTCTATTTAAAGGCCGATTAATCTGCAACTGGCTGCAGCTGGGATGGGCACAGATTAGTAACGATCAGATTGAAAGGGAAAAGCCAGCAAACCAGGCTGCAGTCCTGGCCGGGCACCCGCGGCCTCCGCAGGTCACGGGACAACTCCCTCCCTGGGACAAGCAGCTACGGGTGTGTGGGACCCGACGCTGATGAGGCTCAGCCAGCACTGTGCGTGTCACTAAGGGGTGATCTGATGTGGAACCTCTCCTGTAAGGAGACAGAGGCAGGAAGGGAAGAGCCAGTGCGTCCCCACATCCTTCTTGAAGTGAGGGGCCCAAATGTGGGCCCCTCACTTCAAGAAGGATGTTGAGGTTCTGGAGCACGTCCAGAGAAGGGCAACAAGGATGGTGAAGGGTCTGGAGAACAGGCCCTACGAGGAGGCTGAGGAGGCTGGGGAAGGGTCTGGAGAACAGGCCCTATGAGGAGGCTGAGGGAGCTGGGGGAGGGTCTGGAGAACAGGCCCTACGAGGAGGCTGAGGGAGCTGGGGAAGGGTCTGGAGAACAGGCCCTACGAGGAGGCTGAGGGAGCTGGGGGTGTTTAGTCTGGAGAAGAGGAGACTGAGGGGAGACCTTATTGCTCTCTACAACTCCCTGAAAGGAGGTTGCAGTGAGGTGGGGGTTGGTCTCTTCTCCCCAGTAACAGGCGACAGAACTCGAGGTAATGGCCTCAAGCTGCGCCAGGGAAAATTTAGGTTGGATCTTAGGAAGAACTTCTGTCCTGAGAGAGTCCTCAAGCACTGGAACAGGCTGCCCAGGGAGGGGGTTGAGTCCCCATCTCTTGAGGTGTTTAACAGACGGGGAGATGCGGTGCTTGAGGACATGGTCTAAGGGTAGACTTGGTGGCGGTAGGTTAATGGTTGGACTGGATGATCTTAGGGGTCATTCCCAGCCTTAAAAAAATTCTATGATTCTATGATTCCATGATCTCTCACTCCTTTTTCCAACGCTTTGCCAGAGAATTTGGCTGCAAAACCTACAGCAAACACCTTTGCAAGGAAAAAAAAAAAAAGGAACATGTTCCTGCTTTGCATCATTTGCAAGTAGAGCTCGTCTCTCTGTGCTTCACAAAGAGAAAATAGACCTACAAGGGAGCTTGGGGAAGGTAATTTGTCAGAAAGACATTCTCACCCACGCTGCCGCAGCGCAGGACTCGCGCTGGCACTCTCGGGTCAGAAGAGTCTTCACTGTTAACAAGAGTCTCTGAAAACTCACTGCTGGCCAAGCACACGGATTTAATCCATGAGTGGGTCAAGAAGATGGACAACGCTGCCAAGCTGAAACGTCTCTGAAGCCACCCAGGCTTCCCCCCCTGCTGCTGTTCCGCACTAGGAGCGCGGCAGAGCCGCTGCCCAGCTGGCTCAGCAGCACAGAGAGCCGTGTCTGGCTTGTCCACAGGCAGTCTCCTCAAATATATTACATATTGGGGGTGCCCACACCCCTGTGTGTGGGGTGCTTGTTTCCTGGGAAAAGGGTGTGTAAAGCCCATATAAACACACACAGACTTAGAAATGCTTTTCCTGCTAATGGCAGAGCCACATCACCTCACACAGACGCGCCCCCAGTTCCCCTCCCCAAGGAGATGGTTCTGCTTCTGCTGGGCTCTCTCAGCAAGCCTTCCAGCCCAAAGGATACTCTAAAAGCAATCTGTTCAGGGGTGCACCCCTCGGGGTCACCTCGTGTAACACACTTACGACACATGCACAGAGCAGGCTCTTCTGCCAGAAACCCAAGGGGTGGCCAGGAATTACAAAAAAACCCTCTACACCACTGTGCAGATATGGAGATATGGCCTGGGAAAGGGACTTTGTGCTGGGATTTTTATGAAAAGAAAAGGAAAAATAAACCAAGATTTAAAGAAACAAACCACTGTTACCAGTATGATCCTGGCTCCTCCCACCGCATCGCACTATCTCCTCCGCACCCAGGAGGGCTGGTGCTGGTCCCTGCAGATAAGGGTATCGGCCCCACAAGCAAAGCACCCAGGATGCTGCTGGTTTGGGTGAGCCACCTCCTCGTTCCAGAGGGCACGAGAAGCTCTTCGTGCTGGCATGAGACCACAGCCTTGCTCCCACACTGCAGCCTCTCATGAAGGGCTTTT
This sequence comes from Heliornis fulica, assembly GCA_013399135.1. Lineage (NCBI taxonomy): Eukaryota > Metazoa > Chordata > Aves > Gruiformes > Heliornithidae > Heliornis > Heliornis fulica. Next base: position 58,152 of record VXBZ01010990.1, on the reverse strand, counting down.
AGCTGTCCACTAATTCTGCATGAGCAGACCTCAGTGTGGGGAGAGCCAAGTAAAGTGGGAAAATATCTGGGGACTTGGCTAGAAGCTGGGTGCTGGGACCACTTCCCTGGGGAGCCTGTCCCAGTGCCCAACCCCCCTCTCAGGACAGAACCTCTTCCTGACCCCCAGCCTGACCCTCCCCTGTCACAGCTTCGTGCTGTTCCCTCGCGTTCTGTCCCTGGTCACCAGAGAGATCAGCACCTGTCCCTTCGCTGCCCCTCGTCAGGAAGCCCAGCTCCTGTGACAACCCTGCCAGTGACCATAACACCATCAGACATGATGACAAAAGTTTCTGGGAACAGAAACTGAGGATTCAGAGTCACGAGAAAAACCCACCAAGATCTGTGGCCAGTACTGCTGCCACACTCACAGCGTCAACCAACAGGTTACTGAAGGTCTGGTCCAAATCCCAACATCCCACAGGAGCTGGTGCCAAACAAGACCTGGGGGATGTGCGACGTCTGTGCTTAGTGGCTCACTTTTAAGCAAGAACGACTAAGAAATGACCACACACAAGGTTAATTTGGCAAATCTTACTGCACAAGACTGCTTAAAAAAGTGCAACACAGCAGCCAAGAGCCTCAAGCAGTAATTTCTCTTGTTACAGCCCTTGTTTCAAAGCTGTTACTGGTCCTCCAGCCCTTGGGAACTGCATTAAATGATCACAATAAAGAGCAGCCACAGCCAGCTCCTGTTTGCAATTTCTCACTACCACATCCAAGAGTGTAATAGGGTGCAGGGTGATGCCCAGGAAACATTAAGACACGATTTTTATTCCTACACTGTACCCTGGGCTACATCCAGAGGAGCAGGGCCAGCAGGTTGAGGGAGGGGATTCTCCCCCTCTGCTCCGCTCTCATGAGACCCCACCTGGAGTGTTGTGTCCAGTTCTGGAGTCCCCGACACAGGAAGGACATGGAGCTGTTGGAACGGGTCTGGAGGAGGCCACAAAGGTGATCAGGGGGCTGGAGCATCTCTCCTGTGAAGACAGGCTGAGAGAGTTGGGCTTGTTCAGCCTGCAGAAGAGAAGGCTCTGGGGAGATCTTACAGCTGCCTTCCAGTCCCTGAAGGGGCTGACAAGAAAGCTGGGGAGGGAATTTTTAGAAGGGCCTGGAGAGACAGGATGAGGGGGAATGGTTTTAAATTGGAAGGGGGGAGACTGAGATTGGATCTTTGGAAGAAATTCTTCCTTCTGAGGATGGTGAGGACCTGGCACAGGTGCTGCCCCCTCCCTGGAGGTGTTCAAGGCCAGGTTGGATGGGACCTTGAGCAGCCTGGTCTGGTGAACCTGGTGGATCTTAATGATCTTTAAGGTCTCTTCCAGCCCTAACGATTCTATGTGCTTTGATACTTGGGATATCCCAATGGGTACAGACATCAGACCACACTGGGGGTACGTGCCCTGAGCACAGGCTTCACCCAGTCTGGGCTCCAGTGGGGACAGATGAACTTGCTCCCAAGAACTTCTGCAGCACAGCAAGCAGCTCTCTGATGTTGATGTTATCTTGCATAATATTTGAGAGCCAAAGAAGTTTTCTTCAGACACTGCAGGAATTACAGCCTGTGACCTCAAATGTGACTTTAAAGCCATCGCTCTTCCTTTTGCCATCTTTCAACAACACTAAATCACCGCAGAGTTCCTGTCAGTAGGAACTTCTTCTTCGGAAGGGACACCCAGACACAAACCCTGCATGATTGCACACACTTCTCCCTCCATTTTAAGGCCTGGGCTCAAGATGAGAAAGCTAAAACTTGTCATTTAAAACCTGACCTGACTGGTGCTGCCTAGCCCTTGATGGCAGACTCCTCGGTTCAGCTCCTGCCCTGCGACGGCTCCCGCGGCCCAAGGCCCAGCTTGCCCGATGCAACCGACTGACCCGCTCTCCCGATGCGCCCAGGGCGCATCGGGAGAGCGGGTCAGTCGGTTGCATCCTCTCCCCCAGTGCAATGAGCAGCTGCTTCTGGTCAAGGTAAATACTCAATGGCAACTTCCAATGCCCCCTGTGACCACCCAGCCTCTTCACCCTGTCACAAAACACACGCTCAGCTCTACGAGCGGCACGTCCTGCTCTCAGTAACACGCACCGGTTCTTGGCAGTGCGGGCAGCTGCCTGCCTGTCAGAGCTGATTCAAGTCACTGAGGCACAGGCATACATTGTGTAGAACCAGGGAGCACAAGCTTGAAAACTCAGCCACTTACGTACACAGGGTACATCCACGATCTCCATTAGGTGTGGAATTATCCTATTGTCCTTCAAAGACGTGCTCCTGAGGAGCAGGGATGTCAGCAGTCCAGCAGAGTTTTCCCATAAGAACTGACAAAACAGAGATGGGAAAACACAAGCTGGAAACCAACACGTGCCTGCAACTCAAGTGTGAGGAGCAATGGGACACGCTGATGGAGCTTCCCCCAATCTCTATTGGACTACCCAAACCACAGAAACCCGTGGCACTGGCTATTCAAGCACTGGAGATGCCAAGAGTTCTGGGCTTTATCTTTTTAAAAAATAGCCCTGAAAGCTAACTGCCTGCCTGCCTGTGATTCAGACTGGCAGATCCCTCGGCTGAAATCCTGATGACCTTTGGCCAACAACTTCTTGACAGAGCTGGCACATCTCGGCTGCTCTGCCTGCGGGACCCAACCCCAATGCCAGACGTTCAGCACCGGTGCCTCCAGAGCTCTCCCTGAGATCATAAGTTCCCATGACACATAATTTAGATTGTATCGTATAATTTGTGACAGAAATCCAAAAACAAGCAAGTACTGGGTGAGACTGCCACAGTATTGACCTTCAGAAGGGAAACACCAGGCTGGGGGCTGCTCAGTGTCTGGGGACACCACCTGCAGGGAGGCACACAGGGAAACACATCCCTAGGAAGCTGGTGTAGGTGCTATCAGGGGTCTCACTAGGGACCCGAGTCACACCAATGCTCTGCACTGGGAGCTTCTGGTAAAAACCAAACAGATGTCAGCTGGGGGTTGCCAGGGACTGGGGAGTTAAATGTACAAAGCCAGCAACCCTCATGACAGCCTGCTCTCTCACCCAGACGGGGATGAGTTACAGCTTGAAGACAATTTCCAAACTTGTCAAACCAACTTTTGGTGTTATTTCAGTGCCCTGTGTTGCAAGAGAACTTCCATGGTGCAATAAGATGCCTGGAGTTTTTTTACTGCAGACACTCAAGCACAGCCCAAGACCTGCCCTCCACTCCCACCAGTTCCCCAAGCCCAGGAACCGGTCTCCCAGCCAGCATTCACAGGATACCATCTCCAGAATGACCAGCTGCCCTGTGGCTCCTCTCCTCCATGCAGGCACGGTTCACATCTGCAGAAGCACCATCAGCACCTCATTCAATAGCACCACCAGCCACTTCAGCGGCCGCTTTGGGCTGCCCAATGGCTACCAGAGCATCCTGCTGCAGGCAGACCACGAGAGCAAGCGAGCAGTTAATGACCACAGCCACCCAGCTCAGCTCTTGGGAAGAAGAAGGATTTTGCTGGCGGGTCCCACAGCACCACAGCAGGTCCAGGCCCTGGAGCTTCACAGACAGCAGGAAAACCTCCGCCCCCAAGCGCCTGAGAGCTGGTGTCCTGCAGCTCCCTGCAGAGGGACAGGGCTGGGTACAGGTTATTTTTAGACCTCAGCAGCACTCATTTCCATAGGAGACACATCTCCGAACGCCTGCCTCCTCTGCTTCTCTCAGCACCACTTCAAAATCAAACTGCTGGAGACACAGTTTAAAAGCATATATTTTTATTTGCTAACCAGGTCTATTTAAACCAGAGCAAGCAAGGAAAGAGCCATCACACACAGGGGCAACAGCTGGTTTCTCACCCAGTGCAGCAAGACACAGACACAGGAAAAGCAGAACAGTAACAGCTACTGGGATTCCACCAGACTCCCCAGCACAGCACGAGATACAGACAATTCCACCTCTAGAAACAGACACTGACAAGCCCAGCGCAGCAGCAGAAGGCAAACGGCTCTCTGAAGCTTTTTCACAGCTTTATGCTTTCTCCAGAGCCCTGAATTCTGCTGCAGAGCTCTGAAGAGCCACGTATCGAAGACCAGATGTTTATATGAACATGTGAAGGTGGGCTCTGACAAAACTGGCCCCAAGCCTCCCTCTCCACATGCACATACTGCTCCATCTAAGTGAGCCCAAGGCAGTGCTGGCAGGGCAGAAACTCGCGTCCCAGGGCTGGCAGCTCCTCGGAAGGATGCTGAGCCCAGAGGTCTTGCCCTGGCAGGTTCAGCTGCAGGAAGGTTTCCACCAAGGAGCCAGGATGGTATGGCAAGTCTCCCTGGGGGAAGACCCCAGTGGAGACGGTTTTCAGAGCAGAATGTCATGCAGGTGAAAAACTAAAGCAGTTCTTTTTTATCCTCCCCCTTTTCTCTCAGGTAAACAAAATGCTCTTACATGTGAAAATACATTTATCCTAATTTCCCAGCCCACTGTTATTTCTTTATTCTTGTAAGAAAGTGAAGAAAGCAATATAATAATATAAATAAAATTGGAGGTTTATACTTATTTACCAGATGGACAGAGAAATGCTCTGACAGGGAATAGAAGGTGACAGACCACCAAAGGAAATCTTCCCATGGTCCTGTATCAGATCTGAAGGAGCCCACACCCTGAGAAAGCAGTAAAACCACTCTTACCCACCCTCCCCAAGTAAGCAAGCTGGACCTCATTGTCTTCATACCTGCTTATGAGACTGAAGTAAGGTGTTTGGATTCATCTTATAGATATCAGCAGAGCAGAAACACTACTTCTGAGGAAAAATTCAAGAGGTAAAAGATGCATTGACACTGAGCACACTGCGTGTGTGTACCAGAACCAGGCAGTAACTTCAAGCCTCAGGTGTGCCCTCATCTGCAGTGCAAGGTATCCACCCCAGGAGTGGGCAGCACGAGGGTCAGATCAATGACCTCCTCTGGAAGGAGTATGTCTAAAGCCATTCCTGCTGGCAATACAGGTGCTGTAAGGCACGAGGCAGCGTTGTCAGCACTTGGTTAGTTGTGTATAAAACCAGCAGTTCCATAAACCAGTCTGCAAATTAAAAATACACCTAATGGTAACGGTGGGGTTTGCTTACACTCCACAGGAGACAAGGCACTTGCTAGGTTTAACTTATTTCCTTTACAAGGCAAACTAAAACCAGGGAAAGCATTTAAGGACTGGTGTGTTGAAGCAAGACAACTCCCTCCATACTGGTGAGGATGCCCTGACTCGAGGCAATGTCCACTGTGTCAGAGGCAGGTTACTGCTAGCATCCAAGCTAGTTCCTTCCTAAAAGGACAGGATTGTCCACAGCTTCATTGTGGAGACACCTCAGAGACATTCAAACTGTACTACATTAGAGATCAAACCCTACACAGGGCAGCTCAGCTCCCAGGGCTCTACCATCTCTGCAGTGCTCTGCAGGGATGTCTCCCCAAAGCGCCCTGCTCCACCCCGTCCACACCGACGGCAGGGTCTGACTCTCCCAATCATTAAGCCTGTTCACAATGTTGTGCATTTAGAAAGATCAAATGTAAAAATCCTGATGAAACGGGTCCTGGTCCCATGGCACATGCTTTATGCTGTCTCTAAAGCATGGGGTGACACCAGAGCACCCCCACAATGGAGAATATCGGGTACAGGCAGGTTTCATTCCTGCTCTGTACAGACAGCTTTGGGCTGCAGATGTGAAGGAAAATTCAATCCAGGCCTGTCACGATGGACCTTATCTGTGCTGAGCTGCAGGGCTGTCCAAAGGTACTTGGAAGTGAGGATTCAGGTCCTGATGCCCACAGGCTGTAAGGAGGAACAAAACTGGCTTCCTGCAGGGCACCAAAGGACACAATCCCAAATTTAAAGGGAAACTTCCAAGCAGCCTGCACCCACAGGCTGTCCACTTCAAAGTCCTCACCCCTTCTCTTGGGGCGCTAAGGGCACCGGAGAGGCAGGTGCACACACCCACATAAAAACACAGGAGCCTCAGGAAACACAAGGGCAGTGCCACAGCTGGGATCTCCCAGAGACTACACAGACAGAAGCAAACAGGTAAGAAAACCTCCCAAATTCCATCTTTCAGAAGAAAAACCTGTTCCTAAATGGATCAGACACCCCGAAGCGCCCCAGCAGAACGTGGTATTTCCTGTAAGCTCCAGCTGATGAAATGATGAAATTCCAGTTTACTCATGTCAGAAATGTCCGGTGGGTGTTTGTTGGCTGGCCAGTCCCCAGGCTGCCCCAGCACCCGGCAGAAGCTCGTCCCTCGATTTGGGGGTTAACTTCTAGCTTTAGAGAGAAAAACTGTGCTGATGATACTTCTTGAAGCAGCGCAGCCACAGGGCACAGGGAGCCCAAAGGGCTGCATGAGCACTGGTTACCTCTACACCAGGGTATATCAGAGAGTAAACGAGGGGTTGGCACTGTGAACACCTTCAGCCTGAGCATGACAGGATGCCATGGAAGTGAGGAATCTACAAAACAGCCTGATGTGCCCTGACACATGAGCCACCAGTGTCCCCCCAGCACTGCCAGGACAAGCTGTAGCCATGACACAGTTGTCCTTCATCCTCCATCAGTGCCTGGAGAGCCAACAGCAGATTTACCAGGCTTTAAGCCTGAGGACAGAAGGGTACTGCCACCCATCTCCCGCACTGAGCAGGAGTAGCCAGGTCAGGTCACTGAGGACCTTGTCTAGGAACAGCTTGAACACAGTCTGAAGTTTCCTCCCCTTCCTGTGACCCCAACCCCAGCATTTGGCCCCCACTCCCAATCAACACACTTCCTTGTGTCCACATAGGATGTCCCATGCTCTGGTACCAGTCCCCTGCCTCATCCCTTGGTCACCAGAGCTGGGCTCTGTTCTCTCCATACCCACCTGCCACCGAGCTGTGGGGAGCAATAAGACACCCCCTCCCTCCAGCTCCATCCTGGAGAGCCCCAGACTGCAGCCACAGCACAGACCAGCCTCCCCAGCGCTGAGCAGAGGGGACAGTCCCTTCCCTCCACATGCCAGCTGTGCTTCTGCTCAGGCAGCTGATGAGACCACTGACCTCCAACCCCTCTCGGTCGCCTTGCTGTCCAGCCTGACCCCCCCAGGGGCTCTTCAGCACAGCCACCTTCCAACCAGCTACCCCAGAGCAGGGCATGCATCCAGCTCCACAGAACATCACAAGGTTCCCATCACCCTGTTCCTCCAGACACCCACGGTCCCTCAGAAGCCCAGGCCTGTCCTCTGCCATAGCAGCACCTCTGTGCCCTCTGTGGGCTGCGAGCGCGTTCACGCATTGAGATGCTGTAGGTCAATCACCAGGCCCAACGCGGTGCGATCTTACCACATCTCCTGCACCAGAGCGTATGTTCAACCCTACACTCTCACAGCAGCCAACCGTACTCCTCACCCATCCATGACAGGATACAGCTACCACCAGCACCACCGCTGCACCCGCTTCCGAAGGGGATCCTGTGCATCACCACAAGACAAGGAAAGAGCCGCACAACTGCGCAGCGCGAGCTGGCCGCGGGCTCAGTGCAAGTTACAGCACTGTGACAGCCACGGCCTCTCGTAGCGCGGCAAAATGGCTTCTGGCACAAGCACTCTCTTCCTGCCCATAAAAACTCACCACAGGAGAGATTCAAGGCTGGGGAGCCCACAGCCATCTCAGAGAGATTCAACTGACAGGCAAAAGAGAAACTACTCGGAGGAAACAAAGTGTTTGTTTCACCTGACCACACACTATAAACCTGTCCTAGCTTTTATGCTCTGCTGGGGAATAGTTGATGGTAACTTGGGAACAATAAATGGCATCCAGCCTCTGCCACACACATGGGAACAGCAAAGCTTGAAGGTCTGGGCCTTCGAGGACTGAAGGGTAAGGTTTCTGGAGCACACAGTCCCAGCGCAGCCTCCAAACCAAATGCTGAGATTAGTTCCCTCTTACCAAGCCACAGGCAGAGGTGACAGCCCACCTGCCACACGTCCCCTCCCCATTTTTAGACATAAAGGTGTTTATTGAACCATGTCACCCCCACTCATGCACCATCGGTCTGGAGACATGGGGCACATGTCTGTCCTACTGGCACGAGGAGATCTCAGCCACCAGGAGCCAGACACTCCCAACTCACCCCGTCTTCTGAACCGGGACCAGTGCGTTTTTGACACGTTTCCAAGAAGAGCCATCACTCCTGACAGTTGCAGAAGACCTGAAAAAAAAAGTTGGTGGAACCACCCCTGCGCATTTCACAGAGAAAAGAGAAACTTCAGAAATCGTGACGATTTGCAGAACTGCCAAATTAGTTGCCATGGATATATTTTCTGCTGTGACAAATAGTTTTTAATTCCCTGCTCGGATGAGTGACAGGCACAAAGCACCGAGTCAGCTGGGAACTGCCCAACACCGCACTCCTGAAGGCAGGGCTGCACCTCGAGCCCCTCGTCACCCCACGCTGCAGGGAGCAACCCTGGAGAAACCAAGCACGGCCTGGCTGTGGGGCATCAAGTGGCTTTGCAAAGGAGCTTTGCCATCCATCCAGGGTTGCTTCTGCAAGCCCCTGTGACCCCACATTTGACAGCTATGCCAGGGAAAGAAGCACTTTGCTGCTCTTTAGAGGACCAGGCAGCTGCAGTGCTGAGTACCTGCGCCAGCCAAAAGCCTGAAGTAAGGAAATCTGCACACAGCAGTAGAATCATAGAATAGCTAAAGTTGAAAGGGACCCCCAGAGGTCACCTAGTCCAACCCCCCTGCAAGAAGCAGGGACACCCCCAACTAGATCAGGTTGCTCAGGGCCTCATCCAACCTGGCCTTGAACTTCTCCAGGGATCCAGGGGCATCCACCACCTCCCTGGGCAGCCTGTTCCAGTGCTCCACAACTCCCACAGTAAAGAACATTTTTCTAATCTCCAATCTAAATCTCCCTCCCTCTATTTTAAAACCATCACCCCTTGTCCTGTCACAACAGGCCCTATAAAAACACAAGCAGTAGGCAGGAAGGACAACATTTTCTGGCTCTGTCTCATAAAGTGCTTAGGGAAGCCTGTTCTAGCTATTAATAACAGACTAAGAACCGCTGCTTTGTGCTAAGGAAGGAGAAGAGAAAGGCACAGACTCCCACTTCACCAGATTTCTCTTCCCGTGCGCCGCAGAAGCCGCTTTAAACTGCTGCGCGGCCCAGACAGCACTCTGCATCCAGAGAGATTTGGAGAATTACGACTATTTTTAGGAAACGAAGGACCTCCCCCTGAGTCACTGGAGGGACATGCATCGTTCCAGCCGTGCTCTCAAAGCAGAAATACCCTTGAGGAGTCAGCTGAAAGATCAGACCCAAACCCAGGCCGACACAGGGAAGCTGACAGGAAGGCCGCACGGCCCGTGTTCACGCACAGAGGCTGCTGGGTGCGGGGCAGAGGCGCGCGGCGACTCGTTCCCAACACGCGCCCGAGCCAGGCGCTGCCGCTTGCGCTGCAAAAATGTCACCGCTGTCCGTGTGAGCCCTGCAAACTGCACCACAACACTTGTGAGCACCAACAAGAGAGTAGTTCAGTGTTGTGACACTGCTACAGACAGCATCACCCGGTGACAGCGGGAGCCTGGGGTGACCGAGAGCGACGAGCCGTGTTTCAGTCCAGACACCCAGAGCTTGTGCCTGCAAAGGGAATCCTGTGAGTGCCTGGAATGGGATGGGGATGCCAGACCAAGGAGGGGACACCAGATGGGACTTCACAGAATCACAGAATTGTAGGGGTTGGAAGGGACCTTGAGAGATTGAGTCCAACTCCCAAACACTTGTCTGCTTTTATCCCACGGCTGCCACCACCGATCGAGGCTGCCACCACCGATCGAGTCACGGCACTGGCCCCCAGTACCGGGCTTTCCACTTGCATCGCTAATTCACAAGTTGATGGTCCCCAGCCCGAAGGCTCCTCGCACACACGCAGTGTGAGTCAGCAATCCTGACCCAACAGCAACAGCCACATCCAGCTCCATTATCCTCCAGCTTTAACCCCGTCAGCCTGAAGCTGGCAGACAGAGAAACGTTAAGTAATTAATTATTAAACAAGCTTTCTGACTGAAACCAAACAAAGGCAGATATAAAATGTACAGAGATCCCTGTCAACATGCCACAGGAACGATTAAAATAATTGAACGGCATAACGGAGACCTGAAGGGAAACTGAACCTGCCCGGCTAGCTGGGGGCTGGAAGCCCTCTCCCGTTTAGGATGTCAGCACACGACGAGCTGCTCGCCCTCCAGACTGTGGCCTGGGCCAGCTCATGTGTCAGGGTGATGACCCAACCTGGCCCTCAGATCTGAAGAAACCTGCAAGAAGCCGAGGGCTCTGACATCACTGCATGCCCACGTTACCTACAACTACCCAAGTAAGTTGCTGAGCTATGATGCAATTTATACATAAGCACAAAGCAATATGGAAAAGCAACTCAACAGTCTGAGAATCCCAGAATCTCCTGAGTCAGAAGGGGCCTATAAGGACCATCTCCCCACTGGGCCAGCCAAGCCTGAGACTGTGAAGGGTCATCCTGTCCATCTCCTGGCTTCTAGCTGGCTTGGGCTATTTCAGGTGCCCCCAGATGTTGGTGCCAAGGCTGGACATTGCATCTGTCCTTGTGCTGGGTTGTCCTTCCAGGGACTGTGCCTGTTTCTGCATGTCTGCCCTATGGAATCACCTAATCCCGGAATCTCCTGGGTTGGGAGGTACCCATCATGACCATCGAGTCCAACTCCTGGCTCCACACAGGGCCAGACAAGTCAGAGCAGGGCACTGAGTGCATCGTCCAGATGCTGCTTGACCTCAGCCCAGATGGGTGCTGGGACCACTTCCCTGGGGAGCCTGTCCCAGTGCCCAACCTCCCTCTCAGGACAGAACCTCTTCCTGACACCCAGCCTGACCCTCCCCTGGTGCAGCTTCATTCTGTTCCCTCAGGTTCTGTCCCTGGGCTTGCTGCAACACCAAAATGAACCTACAGATCACGCAAGCCCATGTCATTCAGACGTAAGCGTTCACACCTCATGGGGCAGGGACGGAGGAAATCAGGGAGGCTGAGAGGGACACTGCAGGGGAGAACACAGCAGGTTCCTCACATTGCTTCTGACAAGGGAGATCAGCTCCTCCACCACCGACTCGCGGGTACAAAGGATGACAGGCCATGCGGCACAGATTTAAACCAGCAATCAAAGCAAAGGCAGTCAGAACTGAACACACATTGCCCTGGAGACTGAGAGGTCAAGGTGCTGCAGCCACAAGGCAGGTGATACCAGTCACCCAGACCAGGAGGCAGCCGCAGGGCTCCTCAGCGTGCCCAGCAGCACACACCCACAGCGGGCCAGCCCGAACAGCCATGTCTTGGAGCTGAGCACCGTCACGAGCAGCAGCCCCCCCGCACAAGCGTGTGGGCGAAATGTGGGACCAGAGTGATGACCCTCCCCTGCCCTCGCAAAGGGCAGTGAAGATGGAACTACCCCTACGACTGAGAGCAGAGGTGGGTAACATCTTACCCTCCTGTAAGTATCCCAGCTGTGTCCCCACAGGCTGCTCCAACTGCAGCGATACCACCCAAAGTTCACCACGCTCCGGCCTGGAGACAGCAATAGGTGCAGCATGACCGCACCCCAAGCCCTGGATGCATCACCCCTCTCAAAATTCAGTTCTGGGCAAGACAAGTTACTTCTGCTACAATTTTATCCAAGGAAGGATTCAGCCAGCATAGGCTGTTTAGGGTTATGCAAGCAGGAATAAAGTATCGTGCTGGTTCACCGCTCCTGTAACCAGGGAAGGAACGGAGCGCAGTGCTGTAAGGTAAGAACAGGTATAACCATCCCATTACACCACCCATAACCAGGCTTTGATGAAAACACAAGGGCCAAGATCTGAGTCAAGGCTGTTGCTTCTCGGTGAGCCCAACACCCCCAGCACAGCGCTGAAGCGGGAGCAGAGCAGCACCTGCCACGAGCAGCCCGGAGAGCATCATCACTGGTCTCACACCACTTTGTGCCGCTCAGAGATGCTGTGCCCACACCATGTCCCCAGAATACAGCACAGAGGAGGAACTTCCTCATGAACAGGCAAACGGTGGAACAATGATCAACAGCAAAGCACCATATGGGTGAAGTGAGCGTCGTGGGAAAACAAGATGACTGGGAAGACGAATTATTCAAATGCTGTTTAAAAACAAGGAGCTGAAAGTCACCGTGCAGCTACAGGGCTGTCCCTGAAACATGCATGCTCCAACAGCCCACAGAGGACAAACAGCCAAGGACATTCAGCTTCTTTCTGTCAGCAGAGGGACAAACTGCTACAAAAGAAAAGAAAAGGAAAAAAAAACATTCAGGGAGAGTTTCTCTCTCTCTCCCTTTTATTATGTAGAAGCTAAATAGAAGGGAAGATGTTTTTCCCTGCGTGTGGCCCAGGAAGAGGGGCCTGGGGAGGCTGTTTAATGCCATACCTTGGAGACACCCAGACCTCAGCAGCTCCCAGTCCTGAGCAACCTCATGAGCAAGCACTGGACACAGCTCCCACAGCCTCTCCTGGAAGCCCTCGATTTCTCAACTCTCACATCAGCAGAGAACTCACTACCTGGGGTTTCAGCTGGAGTCTGAAGAAGCAGGGGAAAAAAAATCCCCTCCGGGTTGTACTCTTTCCAATGGTAACCAAGAGTTAAGTGCTGGATAAACAAAGCTCATGAAGAATGCTGCTCTGGGAAACAGCTTTTGCAGGGAAACAGCTGCCCCTGCCCTCCACCTCCGCAGGTTAAAGCGCCATGGGCACAGGTCACTCCTCTACGGGCAGGCCCAGCAAGTCCCCATAGCTGCTCGCTGGTGAGGAGCCTCCACTTCGCAACAACCACCAAACCACAAAGTGGTTTTTCCTTCTCCATTTGATCCTGCCAGCACACAGTCACACTGAAGGCTCTTCAGACACCAACCCCATGAACAAGAGCAAACCCACAGAGGAGACATGGTTAAAGTCAAGCTCCTCAGAACATGGGAAGGTGCTTGGAGAACACAACACTCACCTGGAGCATCAATCACAAGAGCCCACGCCAATCTTTGATGAATTAATACTTACCTAAAGATCCTCTCTAATCTCCTTGAAAACACTTATCTGTTCAAGGTGATTAGATTCTCCTGTACATACTAATTATAGATAATGATAAATCTATAAGCAGCAGCCTGACAGAGCCATTTAGAGAAAGAGTTTTGATCATCAGCCAGTCAAGTAGACGTATTGTGCCATGCTTAAGCTGCCTTCCAAACAGGCCTCACTGTCATGCTCCACATTTCCAGGTCAGCCAGAAAACACAGTCAAAGGAAAAATAACCTATGAGGGACAGTCAAGGGCAACGAAAACGGCCCAACTGTCTTGCTGTGCGACTCTTGAAGTTCCCAAATCCCCACACCTCGCTCCAGGGGATGGTACCACGGAGGAAATCTTGAAGAATTACTTGGCTGTTCACATTTCCCACCAGCCCGGGGTAGGGAAAAAGAAGCAAAGGCACAGGTCCTGCAAGGAAGCTTTGCTAGGGCACTGCACCTGGCTCTGGGGAAAAGACCACCACCACCACCGAGCTCCAAAGAGGCCAGACAAGATTTAAAGAGCTCAACTCCACAAACAAAACCCCACCAGAAATCACCACCAGGCAGCAGAACCTGGGTTGTTTTCAAATGCAAGCCAAACCCCAACTGGCAGGAAATTCAAATGAGACAAGGAACTTCAGCCTGAAGCTAAATCAATACACAGGAGGAGGCACCACGGGGCAAGTGTTTTATCGCACAAGCACAATGAAGCTTCTATCGACCTAGTCCTGAATTGCCAACAGCTCAATCACCATAGAATCGTTAAGGTTAGAAAAGACCTCCAAGATCATCCAGTCCAACCACCCCCCACCCACCCATATTACTCACAAACCAAGTCCCTCACCCACGTTTCCTTAAACACCCCAAGGGACAGTGACTCCACCACCTCCCCCCGGTTCCAGCGCCCAAACACTGTTTCCAAGAAGAAATTTCTCCTCCTTTCTAACCTGAACCTCCCCTGGCTCAACTTGCTGCTGTTCCCTCTTGTCCTGTCCCTAGTTATCTGTGAGAAGAGGCTCATCACAACCTCCTTTCAGGTAGCTGTAGAACAATGAGGTCTCCCCTGAGACTCCTCTTCTGCAGACTAAACAGTCCCAGTTTCCTCAGCAGCTCCTCATCAGACTGGTGCTCCACTCCATTGCCCTTCTCTGGACACACTCCAGGACCTCGATGTCTTTACTGCAATGAGGGGCCCAAATGCTGAACACAGGATTTGAGGTGCAACCTCACCAGAGCAGAGGACAGGGGGACAGGGGTTCCCCTCCCCCTCCTGCTGCCTCTGCTATTCCTAATACAAGCCAGGACACTATTGCATCAGGACAACTGCCTTCCAAACTCAAGCTACAGGAATCAAAAGCCAGGGAGATGAGGACCACGCAGAGACCCCCCACCTGCCAGGGTGTGATTTAACCCACACCATCTTCAGCAACAGAAAGATGAAACGCTGGGATGCACCTTCAGAGCCAGGATGCACACAAAGACCCAGCAGAAAAGTGAGACATGGAGCAGCAGGAGACCTTGCTACATGTTATTTCCTAAATTCCCTGCAAAAACGAGAGTCCAACAAGCAGCAGGCCACACCTGGCCCCGCAGCCTGCTCCCATACAAAGATGCACAGCCAATACCTGCAGCCAGCTAGCTCGAGGTGGCACTGCAATAGAAATGCCAGGTCAGCCCAGGGGGCCTCACAGGAGCAGTCTGCGATCAGCAGTCCAAGCTGACGCAGCCGCTGTTTAAAAGCCTTGGTTTTGAAGAACATTGTTATTGCAGAAGATTTTTTTTTCTTCTTAAAAGGAAAAAAAAACTTGTCCTGTACTAGGTTTTTGCACTCCTGACTCGTGACCAAATTAACTCCTCTCTCCTCGAGCCCACCAATGAAAAGGCAGCACAAAACCCCCCAGCACCCGTTTTCACAGGCAGCTGCTGCAGGTCTGCGCTGGCTGAAAGCTCCCCGAAGGAACGCGGTTTCAACTCCTTCACATGCCGCTCAGAATAATTTCCTTGGGTGGTTTTGTTTGTTGCTTCAGCCTAAAACAGATCAAACTGTCTTAAAATAAACCCAGGCGTTCCAACCTAAAATAATTGTTGAAGAAAACCACTTGTTTGCTCATGACAGACTTGGCATCAACACAGAAAAAAAAAATATACTCTGATGTTGTTACAAGTGAAGCATTAAACTTCGACAACCTTGTCAAGCCCTAAAGGCTCTGCCGGTCTGGACTGCAGAGCACAAGCATACCAGAAAGGATTACAAGTAAATTACCTCACGGTAATTCAGCTAATTTACTTGCAGAGGTCCTTGTCACAGAGCATTTTGGTTTGGCTCCAGTTTGGGGGGTTTCAGTTTGCGGTGAAGTTTGTGTCAGGAGGAAAAACAGCTCTCGCAGAGAAGTCTTTGCTCATGTGGTTTGGTACCTTAAAAACAGATGATTTTATAAAGCTTGAACCATCCTGCAGATCCAGGATTGTTTTCATATGCCAACACACACTCCACAACAGCCAAGGTGACAGAGCACTTAGAAGACAATTAACAAAAATAAACAGTACCCTTCTCAACACCAAACTCCTACAACCCCCAAGTGTTTGTGTTGTTACTGCCCGACAAGGAACACCAAAGGACGCACCAAGAACATCCTTCTGCTCAGGAGACCTGAGCTCCCTTTGGCTTGAACCTTCCGATCACCAGCTCCCGCGTCCAGTATCCTCTGATGGTACCAAACCCCTCGCGTCAGACGGCAAAGCGAGCCGGGCAAGGCTGGGGAGTCACGGCTGTGGGCTCCACTTCCATCCTTCCTCCGACCGCCCAGCCTCCTGCCCCAGCGCAGCATCCCAGCCTGGCCCTCGGCCGCCGCAACGCTCGCAGTTCCACGCACGGGAAAATTCCACGCTGAGAAATACCGTCACCCCCCAGCCCATGAGGGATGAGCAGCACAAACGGGTTAGCAAGGCAGGCCGAGAAGGGGCCGGGGTGCTGCGGGCGGCTTTTGTCAGAGAGCTCCGGGTTTGGCAGCTCCTGGGGGCGGCGGAGGGACAGGGAGCGAGGGGGTGGCGATCCCCGCGCCCCCCGCCCGGCCTCGGGAGGTCACCCCCAGTTCTGCTGCAGAAGAGGAGGTAACCAGGTGAACGCACGGAGACACCCCGAGCCGGTACACGGGGAGGTTTCCCGCTGCAGAGGCGCCGA
>VXBZ01010990.1:29072-40775 GCA_013399135.1 Heliornis fulica | reverse complement strand
GTGGAGTCCCCACCCCTGGGTGTATTGAACAGCCGGGAGATGAGGTGCTCAGGGAGATGGTTTAGGAGAGGACAGGGACAGTTGGACTTGATGATCTTAAAGGTCTTTTCAAACCTTATTCTGTGTTTCCATGATTCTGTGATCCTGCCTTTACAGCCAGGCTGTGAGGGCAACCAAGTGGTCATTGTCTCAGCAGAGGCTCCAGAGAGCAAGGTGGGGAGTCCCACAGCTTGCCAGGGCTGTGCCATCCCTCCATTGCCCCCCTCTAAACACACTGACCACCACCACCGTGCTTCAAGTGTTTCATGAAGAGGGTGACATGGAGAAGAATACAAAGCACCCAGCAAGCACGGGAAGGATGTGAGGTCTTCACATGTGTGCGGGGCACAGCGGGCAACACACAAAGGCAGCAGTGCCCACAGGCCAGGGGAAGGTGCTGGCACAGCTCAGGTGAAAGCCTTTCTTGGTGCCACCAGCCCACCCCTCCCAGCTGGGGACAAGGACCGTGCCCATCACCTGCTCCCCTGCCAGCCTGCTGTCTCTGGTTTTAGGAGCCAGGTTTTAGGTCTTAGCTCATGTCTGAGGGGAAAACGTCTCTGTGGTGAGCCCAGAAAAGCACCGCGGGGACCTGTGGCAGATTCTGCCCTGCCAGGAGTCCCGGTGTCTGCTGAGGCCCCTTCCTTTGCCCCCCCTCACCCGCCCTGTGCAGGAGGATCGCCTTTCTCTGATCCCTCTAATCTGCTCTGATCCCCTGATCGCGTTACCGCTTGCCCATCACCTGCACGAGCACCCCTGCCTGCCTGCTCGCCGCAGCCCGGGCCGGGGAGCTCCAGCCAGCATTGCTGGGGTCTCACAGCAGGCTGTGGCACAGACCTCAAACGTGACCCTGGGACTGGCCACCTGTGTGTGACAGCTGGGCCATGGGCCCACTGCAGGGCCAAGAGCCTGTGCTGCTGCACTGGAAGGGTGAATAGGTGGGGTGGCACAAGGCCTGTGGGGAACCCTACAGCACTTCAGGGGTTCCAGCAGGCTGGTGACAAATCAGCAAGTAAAAGGTCTCATGCACAAGTGCCATCAGTAGTGAGTGGCTGGTTTGAAGCTGAGAAGGGAGGTGCCAGGCTGGGGCTGGCCATGTGATAAGCAGGTGATGGGGTCCCCAGCCCGACACTGGCCCTGCAAACATCTCTAATGAGCAAGGATCTGGGCTAGGCAGCTCGCTGGATGAAGACAGAAATAGGCCAACTCCACCACTGCTCTGGACAGAGCTTCTGCCCCCTGAAGTTGGTTGTTTCCTCCCATTCCAAAGAGATGCCCCTCAGCCATGAGCACTAGCACCTCTGGCCCCAGCAGGCACTGAGGCAGCTCATAAGGGCACGTCCTACATCTGGAAACAGTCTGAGAGTACTCTGCAGTCGTGTTGGAAGCATCTCAGTCTCACCCTGATGAATGGATCTCCAGAGAGGGGCCCCACCTGATCCTGCATCTCTCATCCTTGTGACTCCTCAAGTGATTCCAGCATGTGCTTGGGATGGGGCCCAATGCAGACATCCTGCAGTCTGCATGGAGTGTGCTATGGACATTGTGCTGACCCTGTGACATTTAACCAAATACAGAGTCAAGGACAAACCTGTTGAGTCCTTGTGTTTGGAACTTGAGACACTGCTGTGGGATCTCCCCCTCAGGTCAAATTGAGCCCTTGAACATCTCCAGTCACTCTTTGTCTGTAGCACAACAGCCCCCTCTCCGACTTGGTTTGTATTCAGTGGGGAAAACCATCTCACCCCTTCCACTATACCCATTCCTAAACAGAGGGACACAGACCAGACTGAGGGCCTGGCCAGCATACAAAGCTTGCACCCAGCATCACTGCCATCTCTTGGGAAGAGAGGCTGCCAGGAAGGGCCACGCAAGTTGGAGGATAAGAAATGAATCCAAAAGGCCATTTGTTCCCAGCCATGTTAAACGCAGAACATGTGAGAGGAGGTGCCCAAGCCTTCCTGGTAACACGTAGCCACACAGTTTCCCAAGAAAAGGAAACAAATAAGATCTAGCACACTGTGAATGATTGTATCCATGCCCAAGTTCAGCCCTAGATGGCAGAGGTTTAAAGATCTCCCTGGTGTGAAGTTGCCTTATGGCTCCTGAAAATGGGAAGCCAAGGGAGGAAATACAACCACCAAACCCATGCCCCTGCAAAGGGGAAAGGCTGCAGCATGCTCCCGGTGCATCAGGCACCGGAGAATCCAGAGGAGAGAGTGCTATTAAAAGACAAATCTGCATTAGACGGGGCACAGCCCGGCTGAGGGAGTGATTTGTAGGGTTGGGAGCAGGGTCTGAGCCGGGCTGTGCCACATCCCACCCATTAGATGTCCCCACCAAAACCTGCAGCCAGCCAGCATGATGCCCACCAGGCAAGACTTTGGTCACTTCTCCCACTGACAAGCAACGGTCCTGCAGCATCCCCCCATAGAGAGGGACACACATGGTCTCTCAAATCCACACAGGTGGAAACCTTGTCAGGTGAAGGGCCACATCCTGCCCCTGGGAATTATTTTATTGACACCTTCAGTAAGAACAGAATCAGGCCCTGACACATGAGCTGGGTACAAGCAAGTAAACTAAAGCCAAGGAGAGGAGCTGGTCCCATCCCTTCATCAGGAGACATCCTCCTCCTAACTGTGGTAGCAAAGCTAAACCTAAAACAGTGAGAGGTGTTTTCACACCACTACTGCAATATATGTCAACTGTGAGAGGCCCCAGGGGCCTTAATGCAAATGCTCTCTCAGATCTAATGCTTTTATCTGGAAAAGCAAAGTCCCGGCAGACACAGCAGCTTTGCCAGGAAGAGAGAGAATAGATCTTGTGCTTTATTTCTTGACCTTCTTGACCTTGCCCTTCTTCTTCTTCTTCTTCTTCTTCTTTTTTGACTTGAAGAGGGACCGGACCAAGTAGCCTCTCCAGAAGGCCTGGATGCGAGTGGCTGCAAGGTTCATGGTGGTCAGCTCCTTCAAAGCCTGCTCCTCTTTCTCCTGACGTATCCTGCGCTCCTTCTCAATCTGGGAATACTCTGGGAGAAGCACAGCGTGCTTCTCCATTAGCAGGGACAGCTGGGCCTTCTCCTGGGCATAGGCAGCCTGAACCTCCTTGTACTCAGCCTGGTGAGACAACAGGTACCAGGTACAGCAATTACAGGGGCACTCAGCAGCCCCTCCCCGCACATCCCCAGGTACAGGTTCTTAAACCCATCCCAAATCCAAGCAGAACCATGGCCTGGGAGCTGAACTGAGCCTTTCCAAAGGGCCTCAGAAAGGAGATATATGCCCAGTACTCAGGGAATCCCATGAGGTGACAGCTCCTATCTTCATGCTTCCCTGAGAAGTGCTCTCATCATTCCTGCTGTGCTGCAAACACCAGCAGCCTCAGCTCGGGCACTCTGGCCAGGTGACATGCAGGTCAGGGCCCCTCTTGCAGGTACACTGTGCAAAAAGAGGTATCCCTGCAGTTTGGCTGAGCCAGAGCTACAGCTTTGCTAAGCAGCTGTTGAGATGAGTGGCACTGAAGCCCAGCTAATATCATACACACTGCTGAGAAGAGTGTGTGAAGAGCGTGAGAAGAGCCAGAGCGTGTCAGCCTGGAAAGGATGGGTAATTCTAAGGGTGTTGCTGCACTTCCAAGACAGCAGTTTATGCTGTTGAGGAAGCCTCACAGAGCTGGAAGATTAAGATTAGGGAACCCAGCAGTGTGGATGTGTGTCTGCCATTGCAAGTTCTGCCACAAACCTACAGTGATGTGGTGCTCCCACAACCCAGTGGAGAGGAAACCAAAATAATGACGTTGTTAAATACCTGACAAGGGATGTGTGTGTGATTTCTTACAGCTAGCAGCCAACTTCTAGGCCCCTCCCTACATTTTGCTTTGCTTGTAACCCAGCAGCTTGTATCCATCTCCATAAAAATGGCATGAGCAGGACAGTGAGTAGGGTCTTTTTGGAAGTGAAGCTGACACTCAGTCTGCTGTGGTTAAGTTGGATGCCAAGGCAGTGCCATGCGGGCTTTTGGTTTCTTAATACTTGAGAGAAACCTCTCCAGGGGGGCAGCAGATACAGGAGTATGATTTGGGCTCCAGAAAGGCCCATTGAAGGATTGAAGCAAAACTGAGAAGCCTGCTCCCTGGCATCTGGGGGTTTTGTCTGGCAGAACATGCCAACCCATTTGCCCTCATATACTGTAGGCCTTGGCAGTGGATGTAGCTTTTTCTACATCAATTCTGAATGCACAGGCAGGACAAACATCCCTTTCCTTTGAAAGATGATACTTCTAGATGTGCAAATGTCCCTCACCTCCATGGCCTCCTGTGTAAGAGCCATGTGTGCTTTGAGAGAGACCTACCTGAATGTACCACTTCATGGAGAGCCAAGCACTCTAAAGTGGATACCTGTTTTTCTCCCATGTCTGTGTCGTATTTCTGGATCCAGTTCATGATTTCTGTCTCTATTCTGCAGTTCCTCTGGAACACAAAACAAAACAGGTTTCTTGTCTGATAAAAAAGCAGCCTGAGCTAGGAAACAGTCTAGCTCTGAGCCCCAGCTCCACTGTGTTTGGGTATAACACCTCCTCCTTGCTGTAGGCTTCCTTGGCCTGAGCCTACTGTGAGCTCCCTGATTTGGGAATTCTCATGGGACATTCCCTGATGCCAAAAGGGCCTTTTCTGGTTTACAGCGTGGAGCTGGGGGAGTGAAACGCACCTGAAATGTGCATTCTGCAGTGGGGAATGAGCATGTCTGATGGAATGCAGCAAGTCATCCACCAGCTAGGCAACCACCCTACAATTAAAGCAGCAGGGAACTGCTAAACATGAAAGCAGGACAGAAAGTACTCAAAAGATGGTGCCTTTCAACAGAGAGATGTTTCTAAGTGCAAGCCAGTTTAAGAGTGCCTACTCTGCAGTATGGACAGTTTACCCCAGGCTGCTGTGGAGTCATCAAAAGATCAGCCAGAGCCCCTCACAAGGGCCACATGATTTCCTGTATGACACTGACCCAGGATGCCATCACAAGGTCAGACCTTAGCTATTTAGACCACAAGAACAATCTTGGGCCACGCAGTGCTAGAAGACATGCTGACGAGGGGGAAAGGAGGCCTCTGTGGTCATTAAATCTCTGCCTGAGCCGAGCAGCTCATCGAACGCCACAGGGGCCTGCAGCCTTGGAAGACACTGCCCGACACAGGAGGTTTAAATGGCTGAGGTTTGGGTTTTGTACTGTGCCTCTAACTTTCATTTGGTGCTTTGTCTGTGCCCAGCCCCACTGCCACTGTGCTCTGCATCATCCAGTGCAAGACTGAGAGATGTCACCCGTGGTGCTGTCCTGCTCGTGGGACAGGCCAGCGCTTGTTTGGGGTAAATACCAAGTAGNTCAGGGCCCCTCTTGCAGGTACACTGTGCAAAAAGAGGTATCCCTGCAGTTTGGCTG
Source organism: Heliornis fulica (assembly GCA_013399135.1). NCBI lineage: Eukaryota > Metazoa > Chordata > Aves > Gruiformes > Heliornithidae > Heliornis > Heliornis fulica. Next base: position 35,305 of record VXBZ01010990.1, on the reverse strand, counting down.
AGCCAGAGCTACAGCTTTGCTAAGCAGCTGTTGAGATGAGTGGCACTGAAGCCCAGCTAATATCATACACACTGCTGAGAAGAGTGTGTGAAGAGCGTGAGAAGAGCCAGAGCGTGTCAGCCTGGAAAGGATGGGTAATTCTAAGGGTGTTGCTGCACTTCCAAGACAGCAGTTTATGCTTTTGAGGAAGCCTCACAGAGCTGGAAGATTAAGATTAGGGAACCCAGCAGTGTGGATGTGTGTCTGCCATTGCAAGTTCTGCCACAAACCTACAGTGATGTGGTGCTCCCACAACCCAGTGGAGAGGAAACCAAAATAATGACATTGTTAAATACCTGACAAGGGATGTGTGTGTGATTTCTTACAGCTAGCAGCCAACTTCTAGGCCCCTCCCTACATTTTGCTTTGCTTGTAACCCAGCAGCTTGTATCCATCTCCATAAAAATGGCATGAGCAGGACAGTGAGTAGGGTCTTTTTGGAAGTGAAGCTGACACTCAGTCTGCTGTGGTTAAGTTGGATGCCAAGGCAGTGCCATGCAGGCTTTTGGTTTCTTAATACTTGAGAGAAACCTCTCCAGGGGGGCAGCAGATACAGGAGTATGATTTGGGCTCCAGAAAGGCCCATTGAAGGATTGAAGCAAAACTGAGAACCTGCTCCCTGGCATCTGGGGGTCTTGTCTGGCAGAACATGCCAACCCATTTGCCCTCATATACTGTAGGCCTTGGCAGTGGATGTAGCTTTTTCTACATCAATTCTGAATGCACAGGCAGGACAAACATCCCTTTCCTTTGAAAGACGATACTTCTAGATGTGCAAATGTCCCTCACCTCCATGGCCTCCTGTGTAAGAGCCATGTGTGCTTTGAGAGAGACCTACCTGAATGTACCACTTCATGGAGAGCCAAGCACTCTAAAGTGGATACCTGTTTTTCTCCCATGTCTGTGTCGTATTTCTGGATCCAGTTCATGATTTCTGTCTCTATTCTGAAGTTCCTCTGGAACACAAAACAAAACAGGTTTCTTGTCTGATAAAAAAGCAGCCTGAGCTAGGAAACAGTCTAGCTCTGAGCCCCAGCTCCACTGTGTTTGGGTATAACACCTCCTCCTTGCTGTAGGCTTCCTTGGCCTGAGCCTACTGTGAGCTCCCTGATTTGGGAATTCTCATGGGACATTCCCTGATGCCAAAAGGGCCTTTTCTGGTTTACAGCGTGGAGCTGGGGGAGTGAAACGCACCTGAAATGTGCATTCTGCAGTGGGGAATGAGCATGTCTGATGGAATGCAGCAAGTCATCCACCAGCTAGGCAACCACCCTACAATTAAAGCAGCAGGGAACTGCTAAACATGAAAGCAGGACAGAAAGTACTCAAAAGATGGTGCCTTTCAACAGAGAGATGTTTCTAAGTGCAAGCCAGTTTAAGAGTGCCTACTCTGCAGTATGGACAGTTTACCCCAGGCTGCTGTGGAGTCATCAAAAGATCAGCCAGAGCCCCTCACAAGGGCCACATGATTTCCTGTATGACACTGACCCAGGATGCCATCACAAGGTCAGACCTTAGCTATTTAGACCACAAGAACAATCTTGGGCCACGCAGTGCTAGAAGACATGCTGACGAGGGGGAAAGGAGGCCTCTGTGGTCATTAAATCTCTGCCTGAGCCGAGCAGCTCATCGAACGCCACAGGGGCCTGCAGCCTTGGAAGACACTGCCCGACACAGGAGGTTTAAATGGCTGAGGTTTGGGTTTTGTACTGTGCCTCTAACTTTCATTTGGTGCTTTGTCTGTGCCCAGCCCCACTGCCACTGTGCTCTGCATCATCCAGTGCAAGACTGAGAGATGTCACCCGTGGTGCTGTCCTGCTCGTGGGACAGGCCAGCGCTTGTTTGGGGTAAATACCAAGTAGGAGCAAAATGAGGGTGGAGATGGCCTTTCTGCAGTTCTGCATTCTCTGTGCCCTGTGTCCCCAGCACACTCTGCTGAGGGCAGAGCTGTCGATGTGATGCAGAGACCCTGACCCTCTTTCCTTCTCCTGTGCCTGCTCAGCCAGGCAATAAATGGCATTTCCCCCTCATCTCGCTCAACCCAACACCTCGGCTTGTGCTGTCAGCCAAGGGCCAGTCAGAGCAGGAACCACTCAGCTCCCAAGACTGGCTGTGCTCCACTTCATGTAGCACAGTCAAGTCTAACAGATGACTTTATCTACAGCCAGTAAATAGTATGTTCACTCTGCTTCCCTCACACCAAATCCCTTCTTATCACACACCTGTTCTGCTGTAGCCTTGCTGCTCTGTGCCCTGACCAGACCACAGCCTCCCTCACAGCGCTGTAGAAAGGTGTTTCCAGTGCAAAGTGAGGGTGCAGGAGGATGGATCTGGGGGCAGGCTGCTTCCCTTCTGTCACTGCAGGGCTCTTCCCGCTGGAGTCAGCGGAGCATGAGGACAGAGCAGGTATGCTCTGACAAACAGTGTGTGCATCCTGCCAGGAACTAGCAGGGCCCAAGGAACTGCAGCAGCCAGCAGCCAGACCTGACAGCACTACAAAAGGGTTGACATCTGCTCTTCTAGAGCTCTCCTCCTGTTTACCTTTCTGAGAGCCAGCTCAGATGCTCGATGCTCCAGCACAAGTGCACTGAGCTGTGCTCCTAGCTGCTGAATGTCCTGCTGTAGCCTGGCACACCTGGCCTGGGAGGCTTGCAGCTCCTCTCTTTGCTTTATTTCTCCTTCCTGCTTCATCTGCTGGATGCCAGCTTCACAGGCTTTGGTCAGATCTTGGATGCTGGTCTTGAGATCTTTGATCACATTGTCCTTCCTTTCAATCTAAACCCAGAAAACAACAGCAAGAGACACTGTCAAGAAGTGTGGGGAGGGGAGGATTAAGGTGTGCAGAGGTAAGGCATCCTTGCAAGGGTAGAAGGAATCTAAGAAGATATCCTGGTGGCAACAGACATGTCCTGCTGCTGGCTGAGGGAACAGAGCTCACTTTACACAAGGTGCTTGGAAATCTTTTCCCAGTGCTCCTTTGTGAGCCTGTGAGTAGAGATTGAACAACCCACACAGACACCCACTGGTACTGTCACTTGAGGAGGAGCCAAAATTGGAGGTGCTGGAGCGAGCCCCAAGGCTGCATCAAGCTTTGGATTTGGCTCAGAGTAACTGTCCAGGATCACAGCTCNTGGGGAGCCTGTCCCAGTACCTGAGATCCCTCTCTCAGGACAGAACCTCTTCCTGACACCCAGCCTAACCCTCCCCTGGTGCAGCTTCATGCTGTTCCCTCAGGATCTCTCTCTGGTCACCAGAGAGGAGATTGGTGCCTCCCCCTTCACTGCCCCTTGTCTGGAAGCCACAGACCACCGTGAGGTCTCCCCTCATCTTCCTCTGTTCCAGGCTCAACAACCCCAGGGCCTTCAGCTTCTCATCGTAAGACATCTCCTCCAGACCCTTCACCATTCTTGTTGCCCAACTCTGGACACTCTGATAGTTTTGTGTCCCTCTTGTCTCATGGTGCCCAAACCTGTCCCTTAGCTCAAGGTGAGGCCACCCCATNTCACCAGAGAGGAGATTGGTGCCTCCCCCTTCACTGCCCCTTGTCTGGAAGCCACAGACCACCGTGAGGTCTCCCCTCATCTTCCTCTGCTCCAGGCTCAACAACCCCAGGGCCTTCAGCTTCTCATCCTAAGACATCTCCTCCAGACCCTTCACCATTCTTGTTGCCCAACTCTGGACACTCTGATAGTTTTGTGTCCCTCTTGTCTCATGGTGCCCAAACCTGTCCCTTAGCTCAAGGTGAGGCCACCCCATAACCATGCAGAGCAGGACGATCCCCTCCCTGGCCGGGCAGTCTGCTGCCTGCAAGAGAAATCCCCAGCTGGGACCAGTGAAACAGCTTTGTCCACAATGCCCTGGTCAAGCTGCCAAATTGCACATACAAATCCCAAGTGTGTGGCTCCATGGATCTCCGAGGAGTGGAGGGAGTGGGGAAAGCAGGCCCTTGTCTCCGTTAGCACCATTCAGTGCAGCAAGCACATGACAGCACCTTCCCCTCCGACCCCTCTTGCAGGAAGGAGAAAGGAAAGTGCGTGCAGAACAAAGGGTTGCTTGTCAGGGCTCAGGGGGCTCAGCTGCTGGCACAGCCTGTGGACTCACAGGAGGAGCCTGGGAAATGCCCATTCATTTGTCTGGGCCTCAGTTGCCTTCCCAAAAGAAATTAAGAATTGGTATAAGTGCGAATTAACCACGAGTGCTCTAAGGCAGCTAGTACTGCAGAGCTGGGAGCCACAGTAATGTCAGGTTTGAAGCAAGAGTGAAGGCAGAGCAGATATTAAAAATGGATTTTAATCAGAGCAATCTCTCCCTAGAATGACTTTTCATCACTTCATCAGCAGTGAATGAAGCCCCGCACTGGCAGCTGACATCGTAGCCCTGCCAAAACATTACCACAGCAATTTGTGCCTGTCCTGCAGCTCCTTTTAAACTCAGTGACCTGTATCATTCAAGTTGGCTGGTGGGAACAGGCTCAAAACACGCCAAATTCAAATTTAAAAATAGCCAATCATACAGTAAGCATTTTTCATTACGTTTCACAAGAAAATAATATCTTCACATTTAGGGTCTGGTTTAGAAATAATTTCTGTAAGTTCTACATCAAGAACTCCAGAAAGGGACAGTTTGTTAACCCACCAAAGGTCTGTGTCAGTAAGGCTTAGTTGGCAAACACACTCCCATAGTATCCTACCTCCTCCTCCCGAGTCCGGATTGCTGCTGCCAGCTCTGCCTGTAACGCTGTGATTGCTTCAGCGTTTTTCTTAACCTGAAGGGACATGTCTGCTCTGAACCGAGTCTTCTCTTCCTCTTCTGCAGGACTACTCTGGAGTCTCTCAAGGGTGGAATTCCTGAACTCCCCAAAGGCTTTGATAAACACTTCAGCAGGTGAGCCTCTCGCCCAGGCTTCGCCTTTCAGAGCCTGGCACAGCGAAGGCTTGGCCAGCAAGTGTCTCAGGATGTTTCTAGCAGAACATTTCAGACGTTGCTGTAGCAAGCAGAGACGGTCCCACTGTTCCTCAGGTCTCATGGTGTCCCCTTCTTCAGAGCTGGAAAGCAGCTGCTCCATTTCATCTGCAAGCTTTTGGTGCTCGATCAGGTTGTTTGTGATCTCAGGTCCCAGAGTATCGGCAAACCTGTCCAGGGAGTCGATAACACATGGGATCAGACTGACCATCTTCAGCTGGGCAATCGTCTCATCCAAGACATTTACAATTCTCTCTATCTCAATGCAATCAGGTTTCAATCCACGTGGATCTAACATCTTCATGGCACCTGACGTGATGCTCTCCCTCTCTGAAGCTGCCATGCCCTTTACCAAGGGCTTGTTTCTTCGCTTCACGCCCTGAGATGATATCAGAAGCACAGCTGGATCCCTTGTTGCCATGGCTTCAGTTAAACACTGATGAGTAGAGCGTTTTGAGGTCTAGAAAGGACAGGACATCTCCTACACAGGGTAAGACTCGGTCAAAGAGTATCTCTGCAGCTGCTGTCTTCTTTCTTGGGTTTTGTCTCTAAAAAGGATAAATGTGATGACAGCATTAGAGAAACAAGATAATTTGTGAGGATGTGGGAGTTTCAGATGACAGTGAGCTCCCCCTGGGTCTGGGCACCCCGAGGACACGGGGTCGTGCAGCAGAAAAGGGATGGGGATGAGGGGAGTCACTGGCTCCTGGATTGGAAGGGCGGAGGGCAGGAACCTCCCAGCTCCACCTGGGCAGCAGCTGAGGGGATGTGCTGAGGGCTGGGAGAGGGGCTGGTGGGTCCCTGGGGCGCCACGGAGAGGTGGTCGCTGTGAAACACGCACCTCGGTCCCTCTGCGGAGCCAGGTGGGCTGTGCTGGCAGCGAGGGGTCTGGGGGCAGTGGGCTGCCAGGGGAACGAAGAGATCCCACCCGCGTGTGAGGGCCAAGGAGGCTCCGGGCCCGGGGCTGGAGGACCCAGAGGGGGTGAGGAGGAGAGACCCGGGGCACAGCGGCCCGGGGGAGACCCCAGGGGTCTGCTCCCAGCGGGTGTCCGTCCCCGGCTGCCTCCGACCCCTGCAGCGCCCTCGGTCCCGGTCTCAGTCTTGGTCCCGGTCTCGGTCCCTTTCGCCACCGGCCCCCGCAGACTCTTCCGGTTGCTAAGCGACCCAAGCGGGGGGGCGGGGCCTTCCCCGACAGCCTATGGGGATGGGCGTCTGCCGCGGCCCGTGCGGCG
>VXBZ01010990.1:15137-28102 GCA_013399135.1 Heliornis fulica | reverse complement strand
GGGCAGTGCTGGGGGTCGGGGCAGAGGGCAGTGCTGGGGACAGAGGGCAGTGCAGAGGGGCAGGGAGCAATGCGGGGGCAGGGGACAGTGCTGGAGCAGGGGACACTGCAGTGGGGCAGGGGCCGGTACAGACACACCCCCTCAGGACACTACATGTCTGCATGCCTCAGGCAGCCCGGTGTTACAGAGGAGCAGAGTGTGGTGATGCTGCATCAGGCAGCACCCCGAGCCCGGGGGGGTTGGAAACATCGGAGCACCAACGACCAGGACACCACCCCAGCTCTACCATTCCAGACGACTGATTTCATCGGGCTCTGCACTCCGGGCCATGAAAGCTCTAACTAACTCCACAGATGTAAATGCTGATGCTGCACATGCCCAATTAGTTGGTTACCCATGAATTAGCAACGTCTGCAGGGGGTATGTCAGCCCTTGAAGGTTGAACACAAGCTGTGCCCTCACCCCGCTGCATAGTCAGCAAGAAGGAGGCATAAGGGGAGAGGAGGCCTTCGTCTCCCAGGAGGAACGTTGGCAAAGTGCCAAACGCCAGCCAGGGCTCTCAGGGATGCCAGCTCTGTCCTTGGGGCAGGAGTAGTGTCCAGGGCTGTACATAGACCCCTGTCCCTCAGGGATGGTGCCCACTGCTCCTGCCTATCACTCATTAATTATTTCCCTGCACAAAGCAAACCAGGGTCTGGTGCTGGGAGATGCAGGGGGATTACCAGGGGTGGGCTTTCAAAGCTTGGGGACAGTGCTGAGGGGACAGTGCTGGAGCGGCCAGGCTTGCCCAGGCCAGCTGCTTCCCCATACAGAGCGGGACCACGGGTCTGGCAGAGAGGCAGGAGAGAAGAGCTGCAGAGAGCAAGGTGAGAGCATGGCTGTGTTACCTGGGATGTTGGCCTGGATGCATCTGGCTCATTGTCCGGCCAGGGAAGTGGTGTCTGGACCACTCCCACCCTCAGCCATCCATCCAAAGGATGGATTCAAAGGCAACACCAGGGTTTGATGTAAGGATTATTCTGGGTTTGGATCAAAAACACTCCCAGCACAAACCCTACGCCGGGACATGTGCATCCTGCTGTGGGTGGAGAGGTGGCTCTCACCCCAGGTCTGGGACAGGCTGTCTCTTGGCCTCCAGTGAAAGCACAGAGCTCTCCAGAGACACCTTCTCAGGCTCTGATTTGGCAGGTAGGATCTTGTGATCCCGATAGATCCAGAACCAGAAGATCCATCATTTCCCAGCCGCAGCCAGAGCAGGAGACGTGATGCCAGCGCAGGGGGCTGTAAGTGATGTCCTCTCTGCTATGTGTTCCCTGTGACATGGCACAGAGAAGCAGCTCTGGAGCCCTGGAGAGCCACAGGGATTGAGGGGTGACCCCTCACCCCATGAAAGGCTGTCACTTGCCTGGCAGATGTTTTGGCAATTCAATCTGTGTTGAATGTCTTTTTCTTTCCGAAGCCCAAGTGCCTTGATTGCTTCATTTGGAGTGGGCTGTCGCTCTCGCAGACTCGGGCTTCCTTGGAGCCATGATGGGATCAGCTGCCTGGTGACCATCACCAGAGTTCCCTGTGTGCTCACCCTGCCCAAAGGTACAGCAGGGTCTTTGGGATGTATGTGGAGCAAGGATGGAAAGGGTGGAGCGGTGGGTCACATCCAAACCTCCTCTTGGGTAAGGAAGAGCTGTGGATCTCTGCTGCTCCCTCCTGGGTTAAAAGACATCCCAGTCTTGCAGGCAGAGATGGGGCCCAGAGCAGCCTGACCTGTCCTGCAGCTTCACACCCCGCCCCTGGACAGAACAGCTCTTCTGCCAGGGGGGAAATCAGTCCATGTGGGAGCTGGATGAAATGCCACCAAGCCTGCGTCAATCCCACCTCATTCAGTATGTATAAGAACCTCAGATCCATCCTGAAACTATTTGCTGAGTCCAAACCCACCAGCCCATGTCATTGCCCTGGGCCAGAGGTGCCTGAGAATCCAAACTATGTGGGCAGGAGAGTGATGCAGGATGAGTCCAAGCAGGGAAAGGAAAGCTGAGCCCCTGCATGTGGGTCCAGTCCAGGTTCTCTTCTCCTGTTTGAGCCCAGCTGCGTTCAGCCCCAAAGGCCCAGTGGGAGGGGTCCCATGTCCCACGGGTGGGTGGCAGCAGGGATGGTGGGATGCCACCCACCGTGGCATCAGGGTGGCAGCATGGGACCCCTCCCATGTCCCACAGGTGGGTGGCAGCAGGGAGGGGGATGGATTACAGCAGTTAAAACTGATTGTGAAATGGTGGTGAAAGAGCAGAAGTGTGCAATGGTGTCTTAGAGTATCCCAGAGTCATGTGGGGACAGTCCTTGCAGCCAAAGCGCGGGCACAGGGTGCCCAGAGCCTGGTTTGCCGCTGTCCGGAGGCACGCGAGCACCTCGCAGGCCACCATGGCACAGAGGCCTGCGTGAGGGGCTGCGTCCTCAGGAGACCTGCATGGAGCCAGTTGTGCTGCACCAGCATCGTGCTCTGCTGGGAACACGGAGCTCTGGCACCACACCAAGCCCAGGGAAATCTGCAGGGCCAGCTGATCCCTGGCCACAGTCCATCTGCTGCTCGGGTTTGTGTTCACCCGTCCCCCTGTCTTGCCATCAGCGCATGACGTGTTCCTCACCCGTAGCCTGCGCTGGTAGGGAGTCTGCACCTCCCCTGGCCCCAGAGCCTGTAGGAAGGCTCGAGCGGGGCTCTGGGAACAGCGTTACAGGTAACACCAGGCCTTTCCTCGGAGCTTATTTCCTGGCCAAGGAACAGCCCATCGCTCTGGATATGTGCAGGCTGCCTGTGACCTGCATCCCCTGGTTCCCTCACCATCTGACCTCGGGTGCCTAAAGCAGAGTAGGGCTTCCCAGCACCACCAGTTCCTGTTTCAGCAGTGGTGGATGGGCTGAGGACCTCCCCCGTCCTTGGTTGTGTGCAGGGCACGAGGCTTGTCACACTGTGGGACATGGCTGGGATGAAGTGGTGGAGCTGCTCATGGCACAGCAAAGCTGGATCAGCTGGGGAGGGGCCCTGTCCTGCCTCTGGGGGGGGTAAGGGAAAAGCAGATGGTGTGGGGTGATGATTTACTAGCTGCAGGACGACAGGACCTGCAGGAGCAGGGAAGGAGGCACTGCTGGCCCCTGTGGCTCCGTGCTTCACCTGCTGCTCTCCAGAGCCAGGCTGGCAGGGGCTGAACCCACCAGCCCGTGACCAGCACAGGCCATGGGTGTGTGTCCTGGGTCTGCAGACTGCTCCACACCTTCTCACCACAGACCAGGGGGTTTCACAGGGTGTCACGCCGCTCTCCAGCCTTCCCACCTGTGGCAGAGCAGCGGGTCCTTCGGCATCTCTCCTTAGGGAAGGGAGCTCACCTGCCCACCCAGCTCCAGCGCGGCCTGGTCCTGCACAGCCAGCAGCTGCTCCAGGGCAGGGTCCTGCTGACTGCCTCCGTCCCAGAGAGGATGGGACACCAGTCCTGCCCCCTGCCCGGGACAGGCCGTGTGCTGCTGCTACATGCAGAACAAGAAACTGACCCCTTTGCCACCGGCAGGAAGACATCCCTGCCCAGGAGCCATCTCCAAGGAGCAGCAGTGTCTCTGCCGCTGGCACCGGTGCAGGCAGCGGGCAGCCTCGGATGTCTCACTTCCCAGGCTGTGGTTCCTGCCAGCCTCCTGCTACTCTGGAGATATCAGCAGTGCAGCACACACATAAAACAAACCTGGTGACACTGCGGTGCTGGTCTCGGGAGTGGCACCTAGGAGCCACTCATCCATCTCAGGGGTCTCCAGGTCAGCATAAGCTCCCGTGATTCAGAGCGTGTGTTCTGGGGGTAATAACGTTTCCAGTCCCTGCCCGTGCCTGTGGGCAGGCAAGGGCACAGCCCACTAAGCCAGAGTGGGCAGAGCTGCCCTGCGACAAGGCCGGATCCAGCCGACAGCCCGTCTGTTGCACTCTCGGTACTAGGCCTGGCCAGCGCAGGGCTGTGGCGGAGTCACCTGCGTGTGGTGACGCGGCCTCAGGGCATCTCTGCCCCTGGGCTGTGCCCACCCCGGGATGTAGCTGCCCCTCTTCTCCTTGGAGCCTCTTCGGTGAGGAAAAGGCCCAGATCTCAGCTCGGGTCAGAGCTGCAGGGAGGGAAACATAGAATCATAGAATCATAGAATGATTAGAGTTGGAAGGGACTCCTAGGGGTCATCTAGTCCAACCCCCTGCAAGAAGCTGGGACACCCCCAACTAGATCAGGTTGCTCAGGGCCTCATCCAACTTGGCCTTGAACGTCTCCAGGGATGGGGCATCCACCACCTCCTTGGGCAACCTGTTCCAGTGCTCCACCACTCTCACAGGAAAGAACTTTTTTTAATATCCAATCTAAATCTCCCCTATAACATGGGGCTGTTATACACCTTGGGCTGCTCTGATCATTCATCCACTCCTGGATGGCTTCTGCCCTTTGGCTCTGGCTCTGGCTGCTCCCCTGGGGAAGGTGTGGGCAGCTGGTACTACCCTCCCCCCCGCAGTGCTCCCCCCTGCTCCAGGCATTGCCTGTTCTGGGTGAGGGACCAGACATTCCTCCCTCACGGGTCTGTGCCAAGGGGAAGGTCCTCTCCCTCTTGCTCTGCCCAAGGCAGGAGGTACGAGGGGATGAGGTTACCCCTCAAGGCTGGGCCACCTTCCTGCTCAAACCACCCCTGCTGCCATCGCAGCTCTGCCCAGCAGAGAAACCAGTCGGTCCCCACCGTGAGGAGCTTGGTGACCACACAAGTGTGGTGGGGTTACTGTGAACTCTGACTTTCAAAGCAGGGGGGACAGGGGAGGGCTGGGGCGCTGAGCAGAGCAGAGAGGCTGAGAGCACCCCGTGGGAGCCGGATGGGTGCACAGAGGCTCAGCCAGCAGCACCCTCTGCAGTCAGCTGTGGGCAGCGATAGGACCAGCTCCTGGAAAGGAGAATCTCCCGGGGGGATGGGGGTGGTACTGGGCTCGGGGATGGATTGCATCAGCCTCTGCCTGCTGAGTGCAGCAAGTCGCATCCTCCGGTCTGCCAGACACTTGTCAGCTGGTGCCACACCGGGCAGGAGCACGTGAGGTCCTGGCCCACCGAGGGCTCCAGCACCCAGCACCCAGCCCCATCAGAGCCAGGCCCAGGAACCAGGTAACACCAACAGCCCACCTTGGCAGTGGGTACAGCTCCCACAGCTCCGCTGGTTCTCCCACAGCTCCACTGGTTTCAGGGCTGTGGGGTGAGGACATGAGGGCGAACAGGGCCAGGCATCACCCCACGCCTCTGCTTTTCACACCTGAGGTGGCAAGGCAAGAGCTGACCCTGCCGCGGGGCCCGTGGGATCAGGGGCAGCGCCAGCACAGAACCGTGAGCCTGCCTGTGCTGCCAGGAACTGGTGGACTGGAGGAGGGACGACTGGTGACTGCAGAGCACTGGGAGAGGCTTAGAGGGTGGGGGGTGGGACTGAGCCCTGTGACCTCGGCACAGAGCAGCACTGTTAGGCAGAGCCCAGCTCTGTCTGTGCCTATGGAGGAGGGGAGGGACATGCCCCCTCCCCACAGGGTGCCAGGCACCATTCAGGGACCCCTGTGCACAGGGTGGGTGCTGTTTGGGAGGTGGATGGAGCTGCAGGCAGGATTCAGACAATAGCTGAAGTGTTGTGTGGTAACATGCAACTGTCTGGGCCAAATCCAGAAGCTCTCACTTGGTTTTAAACCAGTCCTCCTCTCTCAGCATCTTCCCACAAGGAAAAACCCGGGGGTGGGGCAGCACAGCTCATCTCTGGGTCACAACCTCCAGGCTCCTCTCCAGAAATTTAGGGCATTATTCACTTGCTGGAATTTCCTTGCTTCTCACCTCACCGCATCGCTTTCAGCGCTACTCAAGCCGAGTGATGTAGGTAGACACACCAGTCTGTCACTGGTGCCAGCATGATTGTCGGTGTTTCCCATCTGTCCTGTCCAGCAGGTGTCATGGAGAACCACAGATCCACCTTCTCCTGGACAAATGTTGCTGGCAGAGTGGCAGATGCTGGGCTGCTGAGTAGTTAACTCTGCTGGTGACTTCTTTCTCCAGCTGGGTGACATCACCAGGGCCTGGTGCAGGATCTGCGCAGCACCGTGGTGGAGACGAGCACGTTGGGTGAGGCCAAGAAGGAAGGGTCATGGAGAGGACAGCATGCAGGGAATATCTACCACAGGCATAAGAAGGAAAGACAACAAGCAGATGCTGTAAATACTCAGGGAGGGATCTTTATAGATCCGTGGTTTGAAGCTACTTCAGGTGCCAAATGCTGGTTTTCAGTTGTTCTTAGATCCTTTCACAACTGAATCGTGCCTGTGAAGCATTCTCTGGAGACAGTTCATGGGGGTCCCTGCAGCAAGACCCAGTAGGGCAAGGACGAAGCAGGTGGCCTCTTGTTGCCGAGATGTCCAAAGACAGGAGTGCTGGCCCTGAAGGCACCTTGCCAGGCACCCTCATATAATCCCAGATTCACAGAATCCCTTGGGTTGGAAGAGACTTTTAAACTCATTGGGTCCAACCCCAGCCTGACCCTGCCCAGGCCACCTCTAGACCATGTCCTTCAGCACCTCAGCTCTTGGCCTTTCCAATCCCTCCAGGGATGGGGACTCCACCACTGCCCTGGGCAGCCTGTTCCAACCCCTGACAGCCCTTTCAGGGGGTAAATTCTTCTGATGTCCAACCTCAATCTCCCCTGGGGCAGTTTGTGACCATTTCCTCTGTCCTGTTGCTTGTTACCTGAGAGAAGAGACCTTCCAACCTAAGATCCTTAGTCATCAGCATGTGTGATGCTGCTGGGAGTCAGCATCTGGCTGAGTTTTTAGGAAAGCTCTAGAGAAAAGAAACAAAAGTTTCTCACCATTTTCAGGAGCTGGAGGTCAGGCAGAAGTTTGATTTTCCTTTACAAGCCTTACAGCAAACAGAGCAGCAGTTTTGTCACCAGGGCCTGATGCCTCTGGAGCTGGAGCACTAAGTGTAGCTTGCCAGATGTGCTGTCCTGGTGTCTGAGGTACATCCCCGTGTGAGTCACGAGTCCCAGACGAGGGCAGAGCTTGAAGGTACCGAACACTCTATAATCCAGTGATCTATAAAATGAGTGAGGACACCACAGCAATCTTCCAGTGTCACATTATTCCCTTAAGGCCGCTGGGAAACAAAACAAATGCTCAGCTTCATTTCAGGCAAAAACCCCACCAAAGAACGCTGTGAAACCCCCAGCACTGCGGTGCTGGGTGGAAAACTGGGACACCTGGAGAAACTGCAGCGTCTCCCTTACTGCCAGGCTTTAAAAAGGAGTTGGATGAGGACTTTTCCTGGACTGACAATACACAGTTAACGCCGCGGCAGCGCAAAGGCCAGAGCAGATGATGTAGACCTCTTGGCAGTAAGCTGCACCCTGTCCAACCAGGGGCACTCGGTGGTTACTCTGTACATCTCCAGTTTGGAGGAAGAGGAAGGTTATCAATCCTACTTGCTGACAACCACCTTCTCATCTGCTGCCAACACTTGCCCTGAGGCACTCTTCAGTGCTCCATCCCTGGCCTGTTTTACTCCTAAGATGCTTAAGCTACTGATCCTTCTTCTTTCCCCAACCACGGATTCATTTACCCTCCCTGAACCTCCGATAGCATCTCTGGAAATCCAGCTGGCTGTGAGACGTGTTCTTTGAATCATCTCTAACAGCACCAGCCAAGAAAAAAATCCCTCACTGCCTTTCTCATCACTTCCCTGCCGCCTCAAAGGACACCAGGCCCTTGAAGAGGGGGTTTCACTCCTGCCACACGACTCGTCCCCAGCCCGTGGTTCTCTAGTCCCTCGATGTAAAAGGTAAACGGGCAGTAATACAGGAGGGAGTGAGGGATGGTGCTGGTTTATTCTGTGCCAGCACCAAGCATCAGCTTTCTAAAAGGATAAACTGGGCTCTGGAGCGTGTTGGTGACCCAGAGCCCCAGGGATGCCTGCAGGAGGAGCTCCATAGACGCCTCGCTCGGTGCCTTCTCTGTCTCCAGCAGCTGCGTGTTCCAAGGGCGTCAGTTCACTCGTGGACACGTGGGCAGAAGGGACGGGTGACTTCCCGCCTCTGTGACTGAACACTTGCAGGGACTTCTCAAACCTTCTGGATGCCTTTTTCCACTGTGCCATCTTTCTCTCATGCTCTTTCAAAAACTGCTGCTTGAAATGTTTGTGGAAATGGTCCATCTTCTTTCTGGCCTCTTCAGAGTGTTTTCCCTTCAGGAAAGCAAGCGCAAGACCATCGAGCTGCTGTCCTAACCATGAAATAAAGAATGATAAAGTGGTGCCTGTCTTTGGGAAGAGACACATCCTGCCTCTAAGGTCAAGGTGGCCTCCACGTAAAGAAGCTCCAAAATTTGCAGGTATCCCTCTAAACATCAGTCTGAAAAAGATTACTCAAATCAACCTGCCTCCTCGACTATCATTTAATAGTTTCAAACTGCCCCAGGGGAGATTGAGGTTGGACATGAGAAGAATTTCCCCTCTGAAAGGGCTGTCAGGGGTTGGAACAGGCTGCCCAGAGCAGTGGTGGAGTCCCCATCCCTGGAGGGATTGGAAAAGTCAAGAGATGAGGTGCTGAAGGACATGGGCTAGAGGTGGCCTGGGCAGGGTCAGGCTGGGGTTGGACTCTCTGAGCTCAAAGGTCTCTTCCCACCCAAGGGATTCGGTGATTCTGTGACCAACTTATTTAATACTGCTGCAAGAAGCATGTCAGGGGGACAGCAGTCAACCCCCTGCATTCTGGCATCTCAGCCCTGATCCGTCACGCTGACAACAAAACTCCCACATTACCAAACCAGCCAAGGACAGCGTGGTCATCTGGTGTGAGTGGGATCTCGAGGGGGGTTTACAAGACAGCCAAGGACAGCGTGGTCATCTGGTGTGAGTGGGATCTCGAGGGGGGTTTACTGGGCTGTCGTGGTTTTGCCCCAGCTGGAGCTGAACACCACCCAGCTGCTCTCTCTAAAATGCCGGAGGTGAAAAGATGGAAAAGGAAACCAACAAAGACAGACAAACCTCACAGGGTGGGATCAGGACAGTTTACTGGGACAGCAGAGAGATGATGATGACAGGACTTTATAATAAAATACATAAAGGTGATTATCCAGGATAGGATCTCTCACCGAACCACACACCCCAGGCCCTACAGATGAGTCGTCCTGGAACCGGATTGCCCCCAAAGCTGCATGTCCTGAAGCTGAGCCCATCCCATCCCCCACCAACCACCCTTTATGCTGAGCATGATGTCACTGGCATGGAATCCTCTGGCTGGTTTGGGTCACCTGTCCTGGCTGTGTCCACTCCCGGCTTCCTGGGTGCCCCCTGCCCTCTTGTTATGGAGAACTGAGAAGTCTTTGACTGCTTGGAAACAACTAGAAACATGGGGGTGTCAGTGCTGGTCTCATCCCAACTCCCAAACCCAGCATTCCACTGGCTGCTGGAACACAAATTAACTCTATCCTAGCCAGAACCAGGACACAGGCACGCTCCTGAGCTTTGTGTCACCCACACACAGGTGTAGCACAGGCTTGTAGTCTCTCTGTAAAGGGTTTGCACTCTCCCAGGACTCTTGACTGTGAGCAGAAACATGTCCATGTGTGTGTGGCACCAACCCAGGGCACAGCCCTGACCTGATGGGCACACTGCTGGACATGACCGGGCACCAGGGCTTGGGTGCAGGCTGGAGATGATTCACTCAGCCACTGCACTGCCCCAAGAGCTGGAAACTCACCTGTCACCAATGTGTGGAGGCCAGGAGGATCCCCTCAGCACACAGCTAGTGCTTGGAGTCCAGGGATCAGGGAACCAAGGGAAGGACACCTGGGCTCTGGGCTGTCAACCCACGGTGGCAGTAAGAAACCCCGGGTTGGGACCTGTCAGTGTCACTAGTTCGTGCCTCAGGCACAGATTCTGGTGAGACACGCTGGCAGTCGAACCCATCAGGCGTGGATTTATTAACATCCTTCTTTGAGCAACCCCCACCCCAGAGGTGAAGCCGGGTGAGCTTTGCTCTCTCTCCTGCCATGGGGCTGCCGGTTTAGTGCTCGCCCGGACACAGGGCCAGACCCAGGCAGGGTCCTGCCATTCAGCCTCGAGGCCAGTGAGTGGACAGTGTTATAAACCTTTGATTTAAACCAACATTGTGATGCCTGGGGGTTCTGCCCCAAGTGAGGGGAGTGGAGAGGGTTCAGGTGGTGTTGGCTGGGCACCACGGACACCAGGCCTGGCTGCACGGGAGAAGAGGGAAGAGCTGGAAGGAACTTCAGTGTGAGAAGATCCAGGTAATTCTTGTGCCACCCTAAATCCTAATTCTGAGCTTACAGACTCAACCTGACGTCCCACACATTCCCACAGGAGATCTTCCCTCCCCAGGGACCCGTTGCTGCTGGATCACAGTGAAACACATGAAAGAGAGGATCAGGCTGAAGTGTTGGAAGAGCTTTGCCCGGTCCCCGCTGCCGGGAGGTCACACGTCAGCACTTCCCCCTTCCTAATCACTTACCCTTGGTCTCCTGAGATAGGAACGATGTCTAAGTCCAGGTCACGTCCGTGGCTGACGCTGCCTGTTCCAAACCACAGGTGACGTGCAGATAGGGTACAGCAGCCATGTCCCGAGGCCAGGATGGGGGTGCAGCCATTCAAAGGTGGCCCAAGAACCTGTAGCTGCCTCCCACTTCCCACTCCCCTGGGGAGAGCCCTGGCACCCACCTCCCTATCCAGCGGGCTGAGGATCTAAGTGCCAAAGACTGAAGTGATGGTTTAAGGACACAGAGGAACCAGGACCCAAACTTTTGCACAAGATGTTCCTCCAGCCTTGTGTCACCTGTGGGTCTCACTGCCAGACACTTCAGCGGAGGGAGATTTTCCTCCCATTCCTCAACACAAACACCAGCAGCCAAACACACAACAAACCCTCCTCTTGTGCCGGAGGGGACCAGGAACCCCATCCCAGGGTGAAGTAGCAGCGAGGCCTGGAGGGATGGGGGGCACTTGAGGCCATCACCTTCTCCTCCAGGAGCAGCAGGGCATGGTGGCTGGTGCAGCTGGCAGAGTTGGGCTGGCAGGCAAATGGCTGTCGAGGTCGAGGGCCAAGCCCACAGAGCTGTGCCAGGCTAGAGGGGACTTTGTTGTCATCAAGAGTGGGGTGCTGAGCCAGACCCCACGGAGCTGTTCCCACAGCCCCAGAGGGGTGAGGGTCCCACAGCCCCAGGATGGTGTGAGGGTCCCACCACCCCAGGTTCCCCCACCCTGCACTGGGGCCCACTGAGCTGCTGACTCTGGGGTGGTGAGAAGGTGACCTGGGGCCACGCACCACCCCACTCTTCCATGGCCCTGCGGCCCCTCGCCATTGTGTACACAGCAATGGTCACCTTGGGGGGCCTGGCCCAGCTCCCCAGGGCTCCCAGGAAGCAAGTGAGGCTGTTGGGGGACAGGGCTGGGTTCATTCCTACGTGTGTTCCTAGGCACGACCGGTGCACCCCAATGTCAGGGGCTCTGGGAGCCCTCCCAGCCCTATCCTGGCACCCCCAGCCTGGTGCCTACCACCTCCAACCCCCACCTTGGTGACATGGTGGCCACCCGCAGCTGCTCCCTGCTCTTACCCACCTTTCAGCACCATCATCAGTGTCTCCAGGAGGTGGTGAACACCCTCTGTCCTAACACAGAGTGCCCACACTTCCCCATGGTGGAGTCACCATCCCTGGGGGTGACAAAGAACGTGTAGTCATGTCACTCCAGGACGTGGGTTAGTTGCCATTGTGGTGTTGGACAGATGGTTGGACTTGATGATCTTAGAGGTCTTTTCCAGCCTTACAGATCAATGATTCTATGATGAATGCCCCTGCCACCCACATCTCCAGCTGCTTCGACTCCATAGCAGCCAAGACCTGCAGCATGAGGACATGTGGGGTTGGACATCGCTGCAGTGAGCAAGTCCCCACCATCTGCTTGGCTGGTCTGGTGAAGCACCAGTCCACATACCTGGGTCAAGTCCCACCATCCCACCAAAACCAGCTTCAGACAGCACCTCGTCCACTACAAGTCCAAACTCTTTGGTGTCCACAGGCTCCCAGCGATCAGCTCTCAGGGGTGACACCCAATGCTTATCAAAATGAAGCAAGAGTCCAACACGAGCTGGTGTGACCTCTTGGCTAGAAACCAAGGGAAAGCCAAAGGCAGTTCCCCAGGTCCCCACCGGAGCACAGCAAACAAACTTCTCGTCTGAGAGGGCTGGAGATGGTCTCGACGCTGCACGTGCGGGCGTTGGGGACGGAACCAGCGAGTGGTGGGGCTTTCTACAAATAATAGTGACACGGTGTAAGTTACACAGTTTTCACTCATCATTTGTGTCAGGGTCCCAACAGGAACTGTGAAACCATCAGGTGTTTGGGGTGGGGTGTAAGTCCAGCACAAACTGTGCTTGTCACACCGGGCAGCAACGAGCTGCGAGTCAAGATGTTGGGGGTGTTCCCAGCGTTTGGTGTTCCCAGCTGGGATATGGGTGTGGGTTTGGGGACAGCAGCCCTAAGTCCTGTCATCTGCTGCATTCCAGAGAGCACAGGAGCTACACACACTCAGAAAACCATCAGATCTGCAAGGCTGGAAAAGACCTCTAAGATCACCATGGCCAACAGTCTGTCCAACACCACAATGCCCACCACTAACCCATGTCCTACAGTGCCATGTCAAGATGTTTTTTGGACACCTCCAGGGATGGTGACTCCACCACCTCTCCGGGCAGCCTGATCCAAGGCATGACCAGTGAATATTTTTTTTTCTAATACCCCACCTGAACCTCTCCTGATGCAACTTGAGATCATTTCCTCTCATCTTAGTGCAAGTTACTTGGGAGAAGGGATCAACCACCACCTCACCACCACCTCCTCTCAGGTAGCTGTACAGAGTGAAAAGGTCTCCCCCCAGC
Source organism: Heliornis fulica (assembly GCA_013399135.1). Classification (NCBI taxonomy): domain Eukaryota; kingdom Metazoa; phylum Chordata; class Aves; order Gruiformes; family Heliornithidae; genus Heliornis; species Heliornis fulica. The sequence continues at coordinate 15,142 of VXBZ01010990.1, read as the reverse complement.
CTCTT
>VXBZ01010988.1:119515-145467 GCA_013399135.1 Heliornis fulica | reverse complement strand
GGGCTTAGCGGTGGAGGGGGGATGTGGTCCGAGAGTGTGGAGTAGGTCAGTGAGCTGCCCTCGTCACTGCTGCTGATGTACTCGCTGCTGCTGACGTCATTGGTGACATAGCTGCCCTGGTCGTCTTGGAAACTCATCTGGGTGAGGGAGAGAGGAGAGGCTGAAAGGTGGCACCTCATCCTCCACCCACCCAACCCTTGGGGATGTCCTGCCCCAGAGCAGGACAGTCCTTGACCTCCTCCACCACCCACACAGCTCCAGGACATGTCCCCAGAGTCTCTGCACCCTTTCCAGTGCGGTGCAACCCACGTGATGGATGTTCCATGGCCAGGACAGACCATGCACCAAGCCACCCCACACCCTACCGCCATGCTCACCTCCTCATAGTCATTCTCCGGAGTGAGGAAATCATCCACGATGGTGACCCGGTGTCCCAGCTGCTCACTGAGGGCATCCAGAAATCTGTCGGTGTCGCGGCTGCGCGGGGGCCTGGAGAAGGTGAAGAGCTTCTTCCGTCGTGACAGTGGGCTGAGCGGGTAGTCCCGGTGCTTGGGGGACGGGGCTGGGCTGCTGTCGAGGCTGATGTAGGGGTTGGACTCCGTGCTGCTCGGGGAGGCCACGCTGCTGTGCAGGCGGTAGTAGCACTGCTGGGAGGCCAGAGGGTCGCTCGGCCACGAGATCGCCATCCCCGGCTTGCGAGCGCCTGTGGGACAGAGCGCAGCCTGGGGGTCCTGCACCGGGCACCGCCAGGACCCCCACAACTGCACTGGATGACGGAGGGGAGCAGCGGCGGCAGTGCCCTGCGCTGCACAGCAGTGTGCTGGGGTCCCGTGGGATTTGCTGTCCCACACGCTCCCTTGCCCTCCGGCAGATGCAGCTTTGCAGGAGCCGTTGCCGGGCTCACACGTGGCGCTGTCACTGCTCCATTATAAAATGTCACCAAGACAAAGATGACTTTTCCTCCTCTTGCCTGGTTGGCACCACCCACCATCGCCTCAGACCCCCTCAAAACCACCTCCCTCGCGCCATGGGAAGGCAGACACTACCTGCAGCGTGGGCCAGCTCTGGGGCAGGAGGTGATGCTCTGTGCAGCGCAGCGTTGCCCATCTTGCCAGCAAAGCTGCCGATCAGGCGGTTTTCTAACTCTGCATAGACAGCCGACATCTGAAATGAAGGGCAAAGAGCTGCTGTGGATGTGTGATCCCAGTGGGGCTTGTGGAGAATCCAGAGACCTGCCGTGTCCTGGGGACAGCACAGCCACCACAGAACCACCAGCACCTGGACTTCTGCTCTTTAACAGAGTGCTTCACCCCAACCCAAGGGTACCCCTCCTTTTCTGAAGCTCCCCAAGAGCCTCTCGCTCCCAGGGCTGCAGGAAGATGCCGGCAGACACCAGCCTTATTAAAGCTGAGTAATTGCCCAGGGAAGGGCTGCCAGGGATGAGCTCTGAGGCAGGGATGCTGTTGGCCACCAGAAGGTGGTGACATGCAGACACCCCTCCTCGTTCCCCTTTTTCCACGTTCCTGCATTAACACGAGTCAGAGCCTCCCTGTGAACACCAGGGTCCCACACATTGGCAAAGTGTTTCCCAGACACATGTCCCCCCACTCCAGCCCCACGAGGCCACACCATTTTGGGGTTCGGTGTCTCCGGGAGGGATGTGCCATCACCAGCCTGTCTCTCTCCAGGGATGAGGCGAACAGGGACCTCCACGGTGTCGCTCTGGCCTGCCGGGGTAGGAAGAGACAAACCAGTCAGAGCCTCTCCTTCTGCCTCTGACCCCCAGGCCTCCCCATGGTCCTGACCCATCAAAGTGCCCCCCGTCTCCTGCTGGGACCCGGGACCATCATCCCTGCTTGGGTGTGCAGCAAATCACTGGGAGGACCTGGTTCTGGGGGTCCCAAGAGAACGATGCAGGGCAGCTGATGGCCCCTTGCATGGCTGCATGTGAAACAGGGAACATCCTGCTGCAGGTTTCCCTGGATGGCAGCAAGGAAACTGGCAGGGAAACACCATGTGAGCTAGAAAACAAGCGCAGCTGAGACAAAACCCTCCTGTGCCTTGCCCTTTACTTCTCCATATTCAATTTCTTTCTTGATAAAATGAGAATAATGTTTATTGCTCATTCGACCCAACTGAGGTTTGAAAGCTGCCTATAAATCCTCAGCTCCTGGTAGCAGGCTGCTCTGCTCTTTCCTCAGGGCAGATGAGGACAAGGCTTCTCCCCCACAGCTGGAGAGCATCTGTCTGGGTGAGCAGCTTCCCTCTAGCATGTGTCGGCCGCTCTCCACGCTGTAATAATGACCAGAAATGCAGGTTAGAGGATTGTCCCCAGGGAGCTTGTCTCAGAGTTGACTGTCCTGGCAGCAGCACTCCCTGACAGCTGAGCAGCACCAGACTCCTGGTGAAGGGTGCCAGGAGGAAGGTGTTGCAGCTGGAGTGCCGGCAGAGCATGGGGGTGTGGGGTTGTGGTGGGGAGATCATGGTCAGAACCCATAAGCACAGGTTGGGTGTCCTTCGTCATCAGCTAAGGGTGATGGAGGAGTAGGCAGGATGCCTTGTGCTGCCGTCTGGGAGAGGAGGGCAGAGACCCAAAGGACTGAGAACAATATGAGAACTTGGGGGAGGGGCTCAGCGATCCAGAGGCTGTGGAAAGCCCTGAGGCGATACCAGGAGGACGGAGTTTTCAGAGGAATGGGGAGATTTGGGGCTTCTCTCTGAAAAGAGGGAGGGTTTGTGTCCTGAGTGTAGCTCATCAAGAGCCTCCAAGAGGCACTGAACCATGACCACCTTTCTCACATGGATTCCACAAATGCTGTGGAAATTCCCTGGGAATATGATGGTGTCCAAGAAAGTTCATGGCACAAACTGTGCACCCCAGAAGAGATCAGTCTGAGCAACAGAAGGGACTGGAAACAACGCTCAGCCTCAGCCCAAGTGGCCTCTTACTGGAACCGGTTATGTGAACTGTTCATGAAAACACAGATTTCCAGTCAGAGCCCCTGTGTGGGCTCCACGCTGACCTCCATCCATCCTTCCCCACCATCCATGCTCAGGCACAGCCACCAGGACCCAGGTTCCTCCTCCCTTCAGAGGCAACCCCTGTGCAGTCCCCAGCCACTCACCTGCTGCTCCCCCTTCCTCAGGGCGGGGGGTTCGGAGGCTTCCCCGGCACAAGGAGGCCCCTCGGATGGAGCTGCGGTAGCGATCCTCTGCCTCTGGCTCCGCTGCAGCAGGAAACAGCCTTTGTAAGGCACAGCCAGTGCGTGCCGGGCCCTGCAGCTCCCCCATTCCTCCTCACCACATCACAGGGCTCCCCAGGACCGTGGGACTCAGGGCTGCTCTCTGCCCTGCACTCAACCATGTCCCCATACACAGCCTTGCTGGCACAACAGTTGCTCACCCTGTCCCCACGCTGTCCCCAGGGAGTGGAGGGGTTACAAAGGCTCCTGCCAGCACGGGGCCGGGGGACAGCTGCCTGAAGATGGGACATGCAATTGCATTGCCCAGCAGGATTGGCATCCACCAGCTCGTGGTGCACATGGAACTCCAGCCTTGAGCTGGGCTGGTCCAGAGGGACCTGGCTGACTCCTTCCTGCCCTCAAGGGACAAGATGGAAATGTGGGACAGCACCAAAACGCTTCCCTGGAAGAACCACGTTGTCTAATGGATTGGTCCATGTGCAGTTCAGTGCGACAGATCAGAGAGGGTCAGACCTAAGCAGGATGAAGATACTGGATCATCAGTCTCCATGGTATCTGACAGACCAATGCAAAGACAGCTTGATACACACAGACATCAGAGATCCCCACTGAATTTGGAAGAAGCACAAACGAAGGACTAATCCAAATTCAGAGATCTCTGGCCGTCACTCTTCATGCATGGACACACATGTAACAACTAGAACTTCACATGGTCAGAGACCGCCCCTTTCTCCTGAGAAGCTGCAAGGAGCCAGGGACCAGCAAACCAGGGATGAAACAGCCTGGTCCTGGGAGATGCACTCCTGTGCCTTCCTCCTCTGCTTGTCCCTGGGGACACCTGCCTTGAGGTCCTAAAGTACACCTGCAAACTGCTAATACATCAGCTTCCTCTGAAGAGATCTGCTGCAGCTTATAAACTAATTTTAGGGTCGAAGTTCTTGGGAACATACAACACATTAGGTAGGTTGGGCCATGATTCTGCACACACACAAGCAGTGACAATAGAGAGTGCAAATTAGGTGAGCAAATACCCAACAGTTTTCTGTGCACAACAGGGAGTGTTTGCACCAGGACTTTGGGCTTCTCCCTGTGAGGGGAAAGGTTGTGCTAAAAGTCCTTCTCCAAAAGTCTCTCTTCAACCAACACCTCCCTCACACAATTATAGCTACGCTGAGTACATGGGGTGTGTGTACACTTATCAACAAATTAAAGAGCTTAGAATTGAAGAATTTGAAAGCACTTAAGAAGCCCAAATCCATAAGATTGAGACATTTCACTCCAAATTTACCCTCACTTTTCTGCTCTCTCGCGGCAAAGCCCATAATCCTTGTCTGGTTTTTGTGTTGCCACAGCCCCAGGTGATGGTAAGGGAGAGGTGGACCAACAGGGAGGAGAATCACCTTCCAAGTCTCTCTGGGAGAGCAGTGCTACTGGGCAGGCACAGCACTGCCAGGGGAGCCATGCTCCCCTCCTCATCTCACCACAATACCTGCATACACCGAATGGCTGGAGACATCACAAGGGACATCACTGCCATCATCATTTATTTTCCCTCTGTTCTGAACACTGCCCTTAAACCATCCATTTTCCTTCAGGACTTCCTAACATCTAATGACCCCAGCAGCTTCCAGAAACCTCTGCTACCAAGCCAGGTGCCATCTCTCCTCTCAATACAGTTTTCTTACAAAAGTACATGTCTCTGTGGTACCAAAAAGGTAAAGTCCTGCCTGATATTTACAGATCAGCCTCACCGGTGACATGACCTGAAAACTCCTCTGCGATGCTCTACATCCCCTGCAGCCACCACCTCCATGCAGGCAGCATGTGGGCAGGATCCAGTCAGGGCAGAGCCACAGCCACTGCCCCTGGGAGAGCTGGCTGCTCCCTTGCTGACCCAGCCTGCACCCAGCACGATGGACCGAGGTCCCCGGAGACCTGGTGGGACACGGCATGTCCACGCCAGAGCGCAGGGGCTTTCCTCTCACCTGCCAAGGACTTGTAACCAAGAAACCTGGCAATCTTTTGCTGGCAGTGCTCCTGCTCTTCATAGGTCAGCAGCTGGTAGATAAACTGCCAAATGACTTGCTTGGCCGGTGTGTCCAGCACCGGGTACACATCCACAATGAGAGTGTCAATATTCCTGCAAAATCGGAAAGAGAGGGCTGGGCAGTGAGCGTATCCCGACAGCACAGCCCCACCACCGCCTCCCAGCCTGCCTCCACCTGGGTCACAGCTGCCAGCCCTGCCTCAGCCTGTGGCATTAACAGATCCTTTCAAAGCAGAGGTGCCAGGCTGCGAGGGAAGGACCGAGCCCTTTGGGAAGTGGAGTTGTGCAGGGGAAAGCAAACTCCCAGGGACTGGCAGCACCTGACAGCCAGGTGTAAAACCTGGTTTGTGAGTCAGTTGGGGTGTGAGGGCAGTAAAGGGGGGTGGGACCATCAGGAGGAAGAGAGATGCCCTGGAAAGATCTGGATTGCATGCTCAGGGAGGAGTGCACTGGAGAGGGTGGTTGGGCTGACGGCTTGGTCTCGGGGTGGCTCTGAGGTATGTAGAGATGGCGAAAGGGCTGTTAGGAATAGCAGGGCTGAGCACCTGATTCAGGGAGGAGGGTAGAGCAGCCTGGGGCAGGAGGACAGCCCTGCATCAGAGAGCTAAAGTCAAGCTGCTTTTCTACTGAGAAGCTGAGTCAGAGATGTTGGGTTAAAACTCGCTGTAACTATTGAGTCCTTAATGGAAAAGTAATAGTGAACTTCTTATGAAGAGCTGGAAGGAGGTTGCATGTGTGGGAATAAATCTGTTGTCTTGATGTTAATTGAAGTGACCATCACTGCCTTCTAAGAAGCAGGTGCCAGACATGTGGGGAAGCACTGGAGGGTGAAGAGGCTGCATGGACTTTATTAATGAATTGTCTTGGGTCTCCTCAGAGGCCAGCACAGCTGAGAAGTGGTAGGAGCCATTCAGAGCTAAGTTTAACCTGCTAAGTTTCTCCCTAGTTGTAGTCTGATTTCGTTTCCTGTGGAGCTGGACACATCTCTTGGCTTAAGAAGCCTATTTCCCAGTCAGAAGAGGCGAATGTAGTGTTGCAGCAGAGCTGGTGAGACAAGGGGCTGCTCTGCCTTGCAAAGTCTCGGTTCCTCCTGGATTGTACCCAGCAAAGTGGCTGGAGAAGCAGAGCCCAGAGCAGGGGTGCTGCGACTCCCTCCTGTGTTTGCTGCTGGGAAATGCTGATATCTGCATGCTGTGGTGGCAAGCAACATCAACTTCGTGTCTGGGGATTTCCTTCCTCGCTGGAGCGGTTTGAGGTCACAGCTGGTTGGCCAGGGACAGGCATGCAATTAGGTCACGATGAATTATTGTTAAATGGAGCGGTGGCCTCTGCACCGAGCCATCTGGGGCAGCTACAGGCAAAATGGGATGAAGGAGAAAGTGCACCTCTGCTCCTTGCTCCCCACTGCCAGCAGCTCTGGGCAGGCAGCAGTGAGAACCCCTGGTAAAACTGCTGGAAGACCAAGTGACGTGTTCTGCACTGGGAGGGAATTTGGGGACTTAATTTGTGGTAGTGGGGTTCCCATCTTTGAATTACGGAGCCAGGGTTGGGTTGGCATTTCCCTGCTGCAGCTCCCAAGGACTGGATCTGCTCCCACTGCTCCTTGGGCTGAGGGAATGCCATAAAGCAGCGATGCTCAGGGGTACAATGACTTCTGCTTTACTGGGACAGTGTTAGTGATTGCAGGGCCCCGAGAGGGTTCGCTCAGCTGGTGCGGGGGGGAAGCCATGTTGCTGGGCCTCCCCCAGCACCGGCAGGTGCAGAGGCAGCCCAGCCTCCTGACCAGAGCACAGGGACATTCTGTGGGGTGCTGCAGCCCTCGGCCCGAGCTGTGGTGCATGGGCAGTGCCACCGTGTTGTGCTTGGTAAGAGAGAACAGAAAGTGTCATCGTGACCTGACTGCTGATGACTTCGCTGAGTCTGGGGATGTGGCTCCTCTGAACCTTCAGCCTTTACACCACGGGGCTGCTGCACTACTGCAGCAGGACCCTGGCTGGTGCATCTGCAGCTCATGTGGGATCTGGGCTCCTGAGCAGCAGCAGCCAGGCAGCCCCGCTCAGCGTTGGCGGGAGGAGGCAGCAAGCATCTCCCAGTGCCTGAAGGGATGGCTTATTCACCATGGTGTAGAAAGGTTAAAGATCTAGGGCAGAAAACAAGGTCACTGTCGAAAGTCTTGGGTCTGCCAGGGGGTTGGTTTCAACCCTTGGAGCAAGGTGGAGAGGATGTGCTCCACTGCAGGACAAGGGCTCTGTCAGCCACAGCCTGTTCCTGTGCTGCAGCCAAGATGCTGAGAAGAGTGAGAAGATAAGGATGAAATGTGGTGAGATTTACTGAAAGTAGTGGAACAGGATCTCTGGCTGTCAGAGACAGCAAGAGAGCTGGTGCTGTGAGGCACCAAGGTCACTATGAGGGAGTAAGGGGTAACCGAATTAACCCCAAAAGCTGAAGTGTCTGCCCAGACCTTGGGCAGGACAACTGGTGAGAGATGGGCCTGTGCCCTGCAGAACCTGCACAGGGAAACCACAGATGGGGAAACCAGAGGAACAATCAAGAGCAGAGCTCAGCCCTGACAGCCTCGCAGCCAAGGTCTGCCTTCTGCTCGGAGACCGGCTCCGACATGGGCAGTGCTACCAGGTCAGGTACCAGCTTTAGAGGAATGGAGCTGCCCACGAGTTACCGATGTTGGAAGAAGCCTTCCAGTGCTTTGCAGATGGTATAGCGCTCGGGTGGAGTCAGCAGGTGCTCCAGCTGCTGGTTGAAGGTCCTTCCTTGAATCTTGATGCTAGAGGGGAGTATCTCTGCAACCCACTGCAGGGAGGTGAGGGCAGAGGAGGTACTCGGGGAGTCAGCAGAGTCAGAGTCTGCAAGGTGCAGGTAGAAAGACAAAAGAAAATTCAACAGACAGAGGGTCTTACCCATGGGTTAAAAGGCTTGTCCTGAAACCAGGGGTCAGTTCTGGGGCAGCTGCACCCACACACGACACGTGCTCCATAGAAATACAAATCCTGGTGTGCTGAAACAGCCATTTTGACCCCCGTGAAACCAGATTTCAGTTGCTCGTAGGCAGCATGGTGACAAGGTGAAATGGCCCAGCTGGGGCTGTGACTGCCCCTGCTTTCCTCTCATATACTCTGGAGCTTGTGGCTGTTCCAGTAGGTCCATGGACCTGCTGGAGATGAGCAGGGATGTTCTGATTGGGATACTCTCTGGGATCTAACTCCACACATGCTGCTTCTGTGCTTTCTGTAAACACATGCAGATGAAATTCCTTCTCTGGCTCCCTAAAGCCTCTGCTCTAGTTCCAAAGCACTTTGCTGCTTTTGAAGTCAATGATTATCACAATCAAGGGTTACCTGTGAGTAAACCAAGGCTTGAAAGGTCATTTGCTTTGCTATGCTTGTCTGCACTGGTCCCTGCCACAGTCTGGCTGCCTCTGCAGTGAGCATGGGGCAATAAGCCAGCGGGGAGAAGGGACCTGACCAGGACTTCAGGATGCTCTTATCCATGTAGGAATATAGATAGGGCAGTGGGAGCACAAAATGGTTTCTTTTGGGGGGCAGTGGAGCACTTTTAGTGCCACTGGCTCTGAACTGTGAAGTAGCAAGGTGCTCAGTTTTTCCCAGGGCACGTGCAAGCGAGTTGATAGCACAGGGCTCCTAACATGAAGCTTTGGAGAATCTCCTGCTACTCCAGAGGGAAGAGCCAATCCCTAATTCCTGAGCCTATACACAGCAGAGCAGCACCCCAATAACGCACCAACCCCCCCCACCTTCACACAGCTTTGGAAACACGTCAGTGACCGTGATCTGCCCCGGGCTGCGGTCCTGCCCCTCTGCTCAAAGTGTGCTGCCAACCACCCGCACTGCCCCAGATACCCTCACCTCCCGCTGACTCTCACCAGCAGCAAGCTAAATTATTCAGAAAGGCCACAGTTATTCTGCACAGCACAGTCCACACACAACCGTGGGATTTGCACAGCGACTGTGGATGCACGGGGTTGGATTACTTCGGTCAAGTACACGGCACAGACTGCATGTCGAGGACATTGGCAAGGGCTGTCAAGGACGATCATATAGAAGGATGAACCCTTCTGGAGAGCAGCCAAGCTTGAGATTAAGCCTGATCCCAGGAAGCGGGCAGCCACGTGCCCCGGCGGGAGGAGCAGCAGCCTCCAGGCAGCAGTTAAACCTGCTGAGCCTACAGAAGGTATCGGGCAATCCCCTCCCACACAGGGTTCGCTGCTCCAGGCCCTCTCCTCCCTCTGTTCTTACCGTTGGAGAAGTTGACGATCCCCTCTTCTACCACCAAGGTGGGCATCGCCCCGCTGCCCTGCAGCATCGACACCACCTTGTCGTGGGAGCAGTTCCTGTGGGGCACAGGAGAGCCCAGGTCAGAGCTGCCGGGGTGCCTGCCTGCAAGGGCAGCGCTGCAGGCAGGAGAACAGCCATGAAACGGAGCTTGCAGCTGCCTTTAACTTGCAAAAAGCCCCATCCTGCTGCTCAGGTCCAGGCAGTGATTCCCCCAGACTCCCAACCTTTGCTTGGTTTTATCTGCTCAAAAGAGCCTCCCAGGGGAGCACTGAATCTTGCCCTGTGTGGGGGCTCTCTGCTCTGCCCACGGCAAGGAGTAATGGTGGGACATGCCTGCGAGCACCCTGCGGAGCCATTATGGCACGTGAAGCCAGCTCTACTTTAGGCTACACTCAGCCCCAGAAGAGGAACTTTCAATTTAAACAATTCAGTGCAAGTGTCTCATTGCCTGTCCTAATTCTGCATGAAAAGAAAATGCAAGGTGGGTGTAGACATAGTTTTGTTAGGCAAAACAATCTTGGAGTGTCCTTGGAGAAGGGTACAATGTCTGCCAAAGTGTGGGCTCAGAGGACAAGCTTCAACTGTCTCCTCTATTTTCTGGCAGTGCTGTATCAGCCAGCAGTTTGCTGGTTCAGCTGAAATGTGAGAACCTGAGCACTGACAGAAGCAGCATCGGATGTTTAATGTTTAAATATTCATCACTCTCTTATCGCAGAGCTTCTAACCCTTTGCTCTCACTTTTTTTATGTGCAGAAAGACAAACCCAAAGAAATACCAGTGGCAGCTGCTGCACGCTCGGCTCTGGTTTGACTGCTCTTGTTGTGCACAAATAATGTATAGAGGAACTAACTTCTGGGTGGAAATGTGATTGTCCATGTAGTTTTAAGCTAATTCTGAGTCATTTGTGGGCTGGGTGATGCCCAAGGTGTTTAACACATACAACTTAACTCCTGGGGACTCGAATCAGGGTCTGTGAGTGGGTTGCAGTCAGGACTATAGGTATGTGTCATGCACAGTACATGGTTATTTGCATAGAGGAGTCAAGGGAGGATCAGGGATGGAGCTGAGATACTCCTCTTGGAGCCAGTTTTTATAAAGGAAATGTCTGTATGAGACAAAATGCCTCATGCATCTCAGTAGACAGCTCTTACAGACAACTAGTTCTCATTTCTGTTGCACAAGAGTGAGCAAGTGAAAGCACTTGTACCTGGCTACCTACTGACCCCTGGGACCCCTTTTAAAGAGCCTCTTACCTCATATCCAGTCCGTTGAGGAATAGGATCCGGTCTCCAGCTTTGAGAGCTGCCTTCTCTGCCGGGCTCCCTAAATGCACAGAGAACAAGAGGGGCTTTAGCTAGGTCTTTCTGGCCACTCTGTGCCCCCTCCCCAACCCCAGGGCAGGGGGTCTGTGGCAGCTGGGTCATTTGGGTGGGCTGGAGCTGTTCATGGGGCACAGTGACACCAGTGCCCAGTTTGCATTGGACAGGCAGGTGTGATTCAGGCTTTTCACTGAACACAGGCAATTTCCACCTTGCAGAACTGGGAGGGCATAAAGCCAAAATAAATTGTACCAAAGATAACTAGTTATTCAACTTGGGGACACTCCATCACTGAACCTTGTAAGAGCTCCTTTTGCTCCTTTCTAGCAAACAGCTGGCACTTGAAATTTCAAGTTCAGGCCAGAAATAAATGTGTCTTTGAATCTTGCTGCTGGAGGTTTTCTTACCTGGCAGAACAGACTCGATCCACACCGGGGCATGGCCACGTAGTGTGAAGCCAAAGCTTCTGTTGCCTTTGTAGACTCGCACGGTTCTGCAGGTGAAAAAGACAAATGTGAAATCAGAGCCAAAGACTTGGTTCTTGTTTCCTTTCCCAGCCTCTCCAAAGCTTGTTCTCCCAGGTATCTCCTGAGTGCCCCACATGTTCCCTGTGTCCCTGCAAGGTCCCCTTCGATACCAAAGGGTCTTTGAAATGGGAGCCCCCAAATGTGCGCTGCCCAAGAGGGGATGGAGGGAAGGTGTGTTGGTGGCCCTGGGTGGCACAGTACAGCTGCCTCTCCTGCCTGCAGCCAGCCTGTGCTGGGTTGCAGAGCGACCCCACAGTGCTGAATCAGCATAGGAGAGTGGTCTGGGGGGTTCTAGAAATGGCCCAGACATAAACCTGGGGGATCCAAATGCCCTGGGAGCAGGAAGAGATGCTGCTGTTTTAGGGGCAGATCCCCTGAGCATGGCCTCTTGCTCTGCATTATTACCAAACTCATGAACCCACCACCCAGTCCTTCAAATCCAGTGTGTTTTTGAAGTGGACCCCAGGTATAGCTTATACATTACCCAGCTTAAGAGAGATGATGTGTTTTAGGGAGCAAAGATCTCGTAGGCTGATGAGAGGGAAATTAAATTCAGCTAGGAAATTTTGGAAGGAGCATTAGGAAATCTCCCTGCTGCGAGGCTGATTTGAGCTAGTTGGTTTTTTCCCATGGGGAGCTGGGGGAAGGCAACATCACTGAGACAAGCCAGAAAGCCTGTTGTAGGGACCAACCCTACCCTGACAGGGAGGGAAACTGTGCTGGAGCTGGATTCTGGATAAGTCACACACCAAAAATTACCCTGGCGGGAAGGTGTGCCGCAGCCAAACAGCAGCTGGAGGCAGAGGAATGGCTCAGGACGTGCCTGTGACAGCACAGTCCCTTGGGGGAAGATTCCTGGGCAGACAAACCCTGCTCTCTGTGTGAGCCAGGGCTGGGGCCAGAGCCGGAGCCACCGCCAGCGCAGCAGGGCTCCTCGGCCCTCATGGGCTGCTGAGATCTGGCCATATGGGCAGTGGGAAATGGGTTAATCCCCCTGCACCAGGGATTGTCTGCCCTTCCTCCCATGGCCTCGCACCCAGACATGGGCAAGGCAGGACCGCACCGCCTGCTCTGTGGCCAGGCACCCTGCATCCCACCCAGCACAGGAGCCGACATCTGCACCATCTCACCTCCTCACACCGCTTGTCCCTGCCAGTCCTGCAATGGTGAGGGTCCTGGGGCTGGGACAAGGGGCTCAAACCAGCCTCAAGAGGGAGAGGTCTTTGCTCCTCCTCATCCCAGGAGGATTTCACCCTCTCTGTCCAGCAAAGACATCCCCTTTCCCTGAGCCTCTCCCCTTTCCTGGGCATCCCTAACCCTATGCCCTATCCCAAGAGAGGTGTTACCTGCGGGCAGCCCCCGTGGCCACATTACTGGTGATGAGCGAAGTGGTTTTCCGAAGGCTCTTGCTGACCTCCTCATGGCTTCGAGGCACCGAGCTGGCACGGGTGGAGACGAGGAGACGCTCCTGGTGGTCCTCGCTGCGGCTGCGGCGCAGCCGGTTGCTGTGCTGCTCGCTCTTGGAGCGGCAGAGCTTGCTGATGAGACTCTGCGACACCACCTCATCAAACCGCTGCCGGTGCTTCTTGGGGATGAAAATCCTGGGAAAATGACACAAAGGAGGGGAATGAGGAGTGGGTCTGGGGTGGCCATGACCCATAGCTCTGCATCCTGCTATGGGTTCCCAACTTGGGAAAGGAGAGAACAGAGCAGCCCCAGGGCCTTGTGCACTCTTGGCCTCAGTCTTCCACAGAGCTGCAAGTGCCCAGGCTAGGGACACTGGCTGCATCCCCTGCCCTGTCCCATGAGTGACTCCACTGGGCAAGGAGGTTGGACCCTTCCATTGTACAGTGCTCACAGAGACTGATCTTGGTTCCTCCTCATGCATCCTGGACTCCTTCAGCTGCCAGTCCCAGTGCACCCACGATGAGGTTCAGTGTGAGTCGCAGATGATTTGCTGTCCTTCCATGCTGACAGATGGGCCATCCCCCTATAACACCCATCTCCTTGCGACCCTGCTCCTTGCTGCCTGGTACCCATAGCCAGAGGTCCCAGTGTACAAGTGTCCCCTGCGTTGCTGCAACCAAAATCCTCCAGACCTGCTTCTTCCCCAGCATGTTTTGGGACCCTCAAAATACTGCTCGCAATCTCCTGCCCCAGCCTCTCTTCTGGGAGCTCTGGACTCCAGACTCGGCTTTTGCCACCCCCTAGCTCCTTCCATGGGAGCCTCGTGCCCTTGGGAGTCATTGGTGCTGTGGAGACAAGGACAGGCATGGTGATGCTGCAGGCAAGGGGACACCTCTGGGAGCTTGCTCTGTTTCAGGTCACCTCTGGGACCCTCAGGGGAAGCACAGAAAGCACAAAGCGAGATCCCAGCAGGGAGCAAGAAGGGTACATCTGCACCACTCCCCAACAAGCTGGGGGTTCATCCCTGTAACACTTTTCCTTCTGCCATCACAACAGTGAGATGCTGTCACCCTACTCACCTACTCCTGCCCTCCTATTTGCACATTTGGGGGCTTCTGGAGGAGCTGTTATCTCCGTGTGTTTCTATAGCAACTCCTCCCTGCACCCCAGTCCCTTGGCCTGTCGCAGCTTGCCTGTCGCAGCTGCGTTTGCTCGTTAGACAATACCATCTTGTGAGGTTCATTAGTGCTCTTCACCTCGTGGTGCGTGAGAACGCGCTCCCTACATTAACACAACCTCTGACACTTGTGGTGGAGGAGGGATGTGAGCATCACCTCCAAACCGCCCGGGGAGCACATCTCGGGGGGGCACTCACCGGGACAAACTCAGAGCTGGCATCAGAGGACTTGGTCCAAGGGGCTGTACCTTGCTGCTCCATCACAACATGGCTGTGACCATGGCCAGCTGCTAATGGAGCATGGCTGGAGACGCTGGGGCTGGCAGGGGCTCCCTTAGGTCTTTGACACCATCAGGCAACTTTGCCAAAGGACCCTGAAAGCCTGGGTGACGCCAGAGGAGGGGGAAGGGGAGGCTTCAAATACCAAATCTACCAGGACCAGGACATCTGTATTTCTCCCCAACACAATGCAGAACTCAAAATAAGAGCTGATGCTCATGCTGAGTCGGAGCAGACGGATCGCAAGCCGTCCCGAGGCTGGCATATGCTCACACCAAGCATTTGGTGATAATGTAAAATAAGTAACACGTTGGTACAATTCACAGTCAATTTGTCATTAAGCATCAACTAGAAAAGATTGAAATCGTGCTAATAAATAGTTCACCCAGCTGTAAGCAGGCTCCTGTGGGGACGCAGCCTGCTGCAGCCCCGTGCCAGGGAAAGATGCTGCGTGGCAGCGGCGAGTCCCGGCAGGACCTCACACCTCTGCCCTGGGACAAGTCCGGGTTCCTTGCTGGCAAAACGAGCACACTCTCGTTAAGTTGACCAGATTAAATTGGCCCTGCTCTTTGCAGCAGGGCTGTCCCACTTCACACTGACTGCTACTTGGCCTGCTGGCCGGCAAACATCAGGGGCGAGGAGCAAAGTACATCTGGCTCCACAGCCAGGCACAGGGATGTGCTTGGAGGGTTTCACCGCAGATTGACTCAATGCTGGAAGTAAAACGGTGTCTTAGCAAGGAGAGGAGCTAATTCACTGGTAAAAATAATTCTATTTTAGCATGCAAAATAGTTTCCCCCTGAAAAACCCTTTGAGAGATTTTGCAGTGTGGCCTCAGGGAGTTCAGGATTGCCCCATGCCGCAGTGCTGCAGGGGGTGGTCCCCCTCCAGGCTCCCCGAGGCTCTGTGGTTCAGCAGGTGCTGGCCTCCAAAGTGTGTCTGCTCAGCTCTGGTCCTTATCAAAGGACTCCCCAAAAGGAAGATGTGGGGTGGTTTTAGGCAGTGCTGATGCCTCCAGCACAATGCCACCCATGCAGCACGCACCAGCACTGGCACCAGTGCCAGCACTGGCACCAATGGGGAGGATGGTGCCCGGTGCTTAGTAAGAAACTGCTGCTACTTCTGAAGCACCCTGCCATCCTATGGGACAATCCCAGCTTTGCCCACTGTCACAGCACAGAGGAACAGCACCCAGCTGGGGTTTCCCTCTCCCATTAAAGCCCATGAGGATGCAGAAAGCATGGAGCCACCTGTCCTGTTTGCAGAGATCAGCCTGCGACCAGGGGCAAACTCCCCTGTCCCAGCACCTTGCAGGCTGTGTGTGCCAGCAGGAGAGCTTGGGAGCTGAGAAACATCATCCTTGTGACTTCAGCTTCCTCCTCCACACACACTCCAGGACAGCCCTGGCACTGTTCCCAGTTGGAGAGGGCACAGGAAAGGTGTCCCCAGCCCTGGGCACTGCAGCCCTGTGCCTGCTCCCCAGCCCTGGTGTAGGGTGTGTCTGAGCCCTGGTGCACTCATACTGCTCTGCAACCATGTCAGCAAACATCTTCAGCAGGATTCCACCTGCTCTAACACACACCTGTGAGTTCAGGACATTTTCCAGGCTGGGAGAGGCCCCAGAGGCTGCAAACTACTTCACCTTTGCTCCCTCTCTGAAGCAGCCTAGCTGGGACATGGGGACGCTGCCATGGGGTGGGTGACCACTCTGCAAGAGTCCATCTGCCCACATGCATGTCCCCAGCTGGTTGGCTCCACTCTGGAACTCACTTTAGCAGATGTTTTGCACTTCTCAGTCTTTGACATTCGTTATTCTTAAAAATCCCAGGAGGGTCACCTGCCACTCACCTCAGCAGACAGCTCCGTTTCTGCAACCAGCACTCACTGAGAGCTGCCCCCACTCCATCACAGCACCCCAGAAAAACACCTTTCACAAGCCACACGTCCTGCGATGGCCACTGAGCTCATCTGGATGGTCCCAGCCCAGGATGCTGGGTGCTGAGACTTTCCAGTGCAGGAGGGGACTGCCCAGGCTGGGCAGCAGTGGCAGCTCCAGCCCTGGCAGGAGCAGGGGGAAGCAGCCCCAAGTTTGCTCAGAGCTCACACTCAGACAGGGCAGGGAGAGAGGAGTCCCTGCTCCATCAGAGCCCCCACACCACGCAGCACCCCCAAAGCCCTGCCCTCACCACCCATCCCTTTGGTGGACTATAGTCAAGGAGACAAAGCAGACCCAGATGTGCTCTTCCTGCCTCTCCCCAACCCCCTCACCCCCAATTATTCATCTGAGCTCTGCTCAACTCCCCCCAACAGCTCACGCTGCGGCAGCGGTGGGCGCAGGTTGGTGGCAGGGCTGCACCGGTGCCAGGAGACAGGGTCCCCGCAGCTCAGAGAAGCAGGAGAGACGTCGTGGGGACGTCTGCCGGGGCGTGAGGGACTCCCAGCACGTCCAACACCATGCACGGCGCGCGGAGGAGCGGAGCAGAGACATACCGAAAATGCCGGGAGAAACTCCGGTCCTTTCCCATTTGTCAGGGCGCGGCGGGAACAAAAGGGAGATGCTTCAGATCCTCATGCAGATGAGTCTCAGCCCCGGCTCACGCCCACGACGCGGCCGGATCCAACAACCAAACCGTGCGCCAGCCGGTGCCCCCCTGCCACTTGGCACACCCGCGGTGCTCGGGGACCCCGGCCAGATGGGCCGGCTCGACGGCAAACTCTACCTGGGCTGAGTCCCTGGCTCCCTTCGCTCTTGTCTTCCCGTGGCACTCTCAGTCCTGGACCATGTACCAAGTGCCTCTGATTTTATCAATTGGGCTTTGGTGCCCACTCTGCTCCCCCTGTGCCAGCTCTGCCCTCCCTGTGCCAGCTCTGCCCTCCCTGCGCCGGCTCTGCCCCGACTCACGGCAAAGGAGCCTCTCGCTTTCCCTAAAACTGCAGCCGCTGTAATTTCCAGCTGGAACGATCTCGTAACAGAAAGGAGGGCACGTCTCTGCGCTGAACTCCGGGGGGATGCCTCCCTGGTGCTAATTAGTTGACTTCTAAAGTGCTTCTGTTTAAATTACATGCCGCTGTAATGGGTGAGAAACCTTAAAGGCAAATGGCATCGGCGCTGGGTGCGTGGCTGCTGGGCGCTCAGGCGGAGCTGCCCAGGCTGGACCAGGACCAGGACCAAAGCCATGGGCCCAAACCTCCTCCCAAGCCACAGAGCATCATTTACCCCCAGGGCAGCAGAGCTGCGCTTTGCATTAGGGATAGAAGATTAAAAAAATAGAAGTCCTTAATTTAAATAACGCCATCTTTAAACACAGCATTTGCTTTTGATGAAGAGGATGAGAAGCTTTCCAGAGCTGCCAACATCAGATACGATCTCTGGATAGCAAAGGAAGGAAAAATGAAAAATGTATGGTGTAGCCCCAAAACAACTAGAAAGACCTGACCTTGAGTCTGTCAGTTGTGCAGAAAAACATGTCCCACGGTGGGTTAAAACACAGAGTTTCACTTGGATTCCATCTGAACTGTGCTGTGCAAACAGCTTCCCGTCTGGAAAAGCACTGCTGCCCTGACAGCGCCCACAACGCTCCAACTCACGCGCTGGTGGGAGAGAAAACTTGTGCGCTGCTTTACCCATGCAACAGGACTTCTGAACCTGGGCAGGTTTTCCCAAGCCAAACCCCCTGGTGCATGGGCAGGGGTGATGGCAGCCCTGTGCTGGCCTCCAGCCTGGGCAGCACCCACAGCCACGGGAGCATGTGGTGCTTGCGAGCCCCTGCGCAGGAGCAGGATTTGCTCCAGCCCGGCCACCAGGATGGACCGGCAGTGTTCCAGTGTTCACAGGGGCTGTTACCCTGTATCCTGGTGATGGGAGGCTCAGTAATCACTCATCTGGCTGCAGATGTAACCGCTGTTAGCGTCAACTGGGCATGAAGGGAGCTTTTCCAGAAGTGGTGGGATGCAGTGGCCATGCACTGGGGCCAGGAGTTCCTTGCAGCTCTTCCCTGGTCACCACACTTGTCCCTGAAGACAGCCCAAACCCCCAAACTCTGCATGGCAGTTTTTGGGGAGTGTAACTCTCTCATCACACAATGCCGCATCAGCTCCAGGGATGCATCCCTGATGCGTTATCTGCTGGTACGAGCCTCATGGAGCAGCACCACAGCCCATGCCCAAGGTCACCTTCCCCATCAGCAGGTGAGTCACCAGGATGCTCTCACCTCTCCCAAACCTGATGTGCCTGTGCCCAAACCACACTGAGCACCAAGAGCCGACAGCTCTGTCCTTCCCCTGGCAGGGATGGGCAACCCCACAGCTGCCAGGGACACAGATACCTTCAACAAGATCCCCAGAAAGGCTTATTCTGCAGCTCCCATCCTGCCCACCATCACCTGGTGGGTACTGGGGATTGTGACCAGGTCAGTGGATATAAATGGCTGCTTGACAGAGCCTCAGAGATTGTCCCCAGATCCCTGTGGCATCCATGGGACCCTGCCAGCTGCTGTGCCAGGCCACCAGCTGCTCCCACACACCCTGTGCCCCATACCAGCACCCCACACCAGCCCTGGAGCAAAGACATTTGTATCACCCCCCACTTATCAAAGCATCAGAGAGCAACCACCTTGTCTGAGGCACTGCCCCCAGCCCACCTTCCGGTGGGAACACCAGGACAAACACAAGTTTTCTTTAAAATGATAGAAAACACCTTGTCCAGGTAACTGCGTCCCACAGTGACTTGGTGGCACTGTCCAAGTGTGCCAGCCTGATAGAATCTGCATTACAGCCATAGCTCAATTTGCCAAAAGAAATTAATCTCCTAACAGGAGACTTTGCACCGTGGCATTTTGGTCGTGACCTATTTGAACTCGGGCGACAGAGAAGGAACTCCACTCTCCATTATTTTCCCTGGTGGCACATTTTTTTTCCCGCTGCCCTAATTCCCTTTTTTGGGCAGTTGACCATATGTCCAGCTATCAGATTAGGGATTTTTCTTTTTTTTTTTTTAATGGAAGCAAACGAGAGCTGCTTTTCCCCCATTATCACCCTGCCATCCTTGTGGTTTCCCAGCGGGACTGCCTGGACCATGGGCAGGACGGTGTCTCTGTGCAGTTTGAGGTGCTGCATTGGGCACAGCCAGAGCAATGCGGATTCAGGGGGGGTCATCTGTGCTGCTAGCTGCCTCACACCCAAGAGCCAGAAAGCTCCCCCTGACCTTGGAGAGATGGGGACATGGGAGGGGGCCAGGGGAACAACAGGAGAAGCTTCACGGTCCATAATATACAAATCCTGATGGCTAAAATGAAATTTCTTATCCAGAGACAGTCACAGATGGCTGGAGTATTTTAATACAGGAGCATGCCAAGCAATTTCATTGCCTGAAAAACAAGCTGAGACAAATAGATTGTGTTTGGAGCATTATTAAAATGAACTCGGTGGAATCTCTCCCGTAATAAGGGAACCCCTGGTGGGCAGCGATTTTATCTTTGTCGGGGATCAAAAGCGATGGCAGTCAGAGCGATGCCCGCCTCGGACCAACCACTGCGGGCCAGCAGCTCCAGCTGCACACTTTGGTGTTCCCCCAGGAGCAGAGGCTGGTTGGGAAGGGGATGGATTGCAACCAAAGTGGCAAAGGAACTAACTACCCCTAACTCTTCTCCCCGCAACAGCGTGAAGCACAACGCAGCTGGGAGGTTTTCTGTGACAGCAAAGAGCAGTCTGAACAGCCCAAGAGTTATCATCTGACAAATTAATGTGGCCAGAGAGAGAGAGGCTGGATGTGCTCAGGGACACAGACACATCCTGCTATTCAAATCCAGGTTAAGGGGATGATGTCCGTGTAAGTGTCAACACCGGCGTTTTACACACTGGTTGTTGTAACACAACAGATCAGTGGGGAGAGGGGATCTGTGTTTCCATCGCTCCCCAGTTCTACTGCAAACAGATGTTTCAAAGCTAAACACCACTGCCAGGAGCTGGTGCAACACTGGCACAGGCACCACCGGTGCCAGTGTTGCACCAGTTTCCAAAAGATGGAAAAGAGTGCTAAGAACCAAACTGGTAATTTAATATTTTGTCTTGGGTTGCTCTGGACTCTGGGGAAACCATAACCTTCCCCAGCAAGTCAAAAAGAAGCAATCCCTTACAGCATAAAATTCCCATTGGGAATGATGTTTCTGTCTCGTAACCTCATTGGGAGGGGGACACAAGTACCAACCCTGCAGTAATAAGGGGAAAAGAGTTTTCTAGCAAGACCAAGTCATAGCAGCTCTGCTGCGGGGATGTGGGGGGACAGCAACTGGTACAAGGTGGTGTGCGAGTGGTCAGACCCTCCTGAAGCACAGGTGAGGATCCTACCTGTGCCGCCCCGCTCAGAGGGTGACTTTGACCCCCAGAGTTTGGGAAAAGCTGGCGGCCGCTGCGACAGCACTGCAGAGCGCTCGGGTGCAGAGCCGGCACCGTTCCCCTGCTGCAGTCACAGCTCTGCCCTGGTTTGAGAACAGCTCGGAAATAAGAGCAGTGATGACAACCACACACCCCTGGGACCCCGACCTGCCCAAAATAATCCGCTCCCCTCCCCACACCAGCACGGGACGCACACAGCCCAGGCACACACGCTCGGCACAGCCACAGGGAGCAGAGGAGTTAAACCCCACGGCTCCCCTGGGACTAGACCCCGGCTTTGGCATTTGCAGGTGATGGAATAAGACAAAATAAGAGATTTCCCTCTCCCGGCAGAGCTGTGATGCCCGCGGAGTCCCCGACGAGAGCTGCTACGCTGCAGTACGGATGCTAAGAGTTAATTAACTTTTAGCACATCTCGTTTTTGAGGTGCTGGGGGTTGCTAGATTCAGGAATTAAGCTGCTTTAAACNCAGGAATTAAGCTGCTTTAAACCCATTGCCCTCCCAGCCCCCTTGTCTCCCAGGAAAGGTCCATTCTTACTCACCCGAGACAGCTCATCTTTCCCCTTCGCTGCCGTATTTCACCATTCTTGAGCAGAACTACAAGCGTGCACTTTACTACACACACCAGCCATATGGGCAGGGGATGGGAGCGGGGAGGAACCGGCACAGCACGTGCGTTATCCCTGCTATCCACAACCAAACGGATGAAGAAAATGTCAGCAAATTAAATTCTGCAGGAGCTTAATTCTGGGCAAATGGGATGAAATCCATTTGAGCTAAAAAGAAAAAAAAAAAACCCTAAACCACACAAAAAAATCACCAACACTGGAGGAAGCCCAGCCCCAGGACAGCCAGGAGGAGGAAAGGTGTCTGCAGCCCCGGGTGGATCTGTGTGCTGAGTCGGGGGTCTTGGGTTACGCTGCACCGCAGGGAGCATCTTGCAGGGAGCACGTTAAACCCTGGGGAGGGGACAGGAAGGGAAGGGAGGACAGCCAGCAGCAGCAACCGCCTGAAAATAAATACAGCTGGTGCAGAGGGAAGATCCAATCAGGCCAGTGCGAAGGTCAGTGGCTGACTGGGATATACTGGCCGCCTGGCTCTGCATGGTGGGGTCATGCGGTCACTTGTGGCAGGCCACCGCCACGTACCCTGTGGCAGGGCTTGGCCAGCCTGCCAGGGCCCAGGGCCACCGGCAAGGTGAGTGATGGGGAGGGACCCGTGCAGACATCACCGCTGGCATCAGCCCCAGCATCCTTCCTCAGTCTCTGGCTGATGGGCACCGCCATGGTTGGAAGTGGCTTGTCCCAGCCCCCTGAGGGCTCTGCGCTGGGCTCTGCTGGGTGGGTGGCATGGCCCAACTCATGGCATGGAGGTGTCTGAGGTGACCTCTGCATCTCGGGTGGAAACAGCCCCCAGGGACATGAGAGCTGGATGCAGCCTTGCAGGGGGACTCAGGCTGGCTGATGGGTATCTGCATGGTTCTGAGCATATCCTCACACAGCTGCATGTTCCTGCAGGGGTGGTCCTGCAGGACAGTCCACAAGATGCTCACTGGGTCAGCTCTGATGGGCTCCATTCGCCTGAACTGCACCAACACACACCACTGCCTGGGGGTGACTGCCCTGCACCTCAGGGACAGTGAGACAGACACACTGGCAACCCATCTCTGGAGCTGGGACCCCTCTTGCCTGAATCCCCTGCATAGCTCTTGCCCAGCCCCAAGGTGCTGGTTGGGGTGCAGACCCCAGACCCCTCCTTAACCAGCAATGCACCAAAACAGCTCGAGCTGTACAGAAATCACCCACACGAATTCACAGCACCCCCTGAACCCAGAGCACCCAGAGCTGCTCACCACCCTTCAGGGGGTTATTAAAGCATTAAAAGCTCTTGCTCAGCCCCAAACCTGTCGATGGGACACCCTGGGATAAGCAGCTCACATAGTGCACAGCATCACACACAGCTCTGCTCCCACCTCCCCAGCACCACAGCACCTCTGCAGCTGGGAAAACTGGGCTCCAAAGCACTTTTTTATTTTTTTCTTTATTTTCTTGACTTCATTTCATTAAGATTAGACAGTAAATCTTTTCACTGAGTTAAATACTTCATTTCCATTAAACTGAGATTAGCTGCCCCAGCCCTGGCATTAACATTTCATGTGTGGGCATGGGATGGCTGCAGGGTTTGGCTCTGTTATCAGGGGGCTGTAACGTGGTGCTACCCCATGGCATCATGGGGGTGGGCATGGGGCAAGCTCTGCACTGTGGGGGGGGCACAGCAGCATTGGGTCTGGTCACACTCTCATCTGCTGACATGGGGGCTGCTGGGACAGAGAAGCTCTAGGGGGAACCTGCTGTGCCCCCATAGAGGGGCTGGGGTCCTATAAAAAATGTAGAAACTTATTCAGATCTTCTTTGGGGGGGGAGTGGTGGAAATCCCCTATAATTCCCCAGGGATGAAGACAAAGGGTCTTTGCAATGCATTAGAGGTATTTCCATGGATCTTGGAGGGGAAAAGATTTTTCCTGTGGGTGGTGGGTGTTTATTGACTGGGGCTAATTTGGTGTGATGACTCAAGCAGGGCTCTGTGCTGGCCATCCCTGCCCCCAGCCCCAGCTGTTTGCAGGTTGGGTACCCCCCCTCCCAGGGCATCTGAGGCACACAGGATGCTGCCGTGGGGACAGGACAGCTGGGACATGGGCATGTAGGCAAGGCTGGGGAGGTGACAGTCCCTTCTGCACCCCAGCTCTGCAGGGGTCTGTGTCCCCACTCAGGAATGGGGGTCCCTGGGTGGCTCATGTGCAACTGCAGCAGAGTGAGGGGCAGTGAGCTGTGTGACAAGGACCACCAACCCGCTCTCCCCATCCTCCCCACCGTGGGATTGTGGTAGCACAGCAGAGACCCCAGCGCAGGGACGTTGTTATGGTAACGGTAATATCTTGCAATTCCACTGATTAAAACAGGAATTGGAAAGCCAGGCCCAGTGTGGGGCAGATGGAGACCTGATTCCCTAATGGCCACTGTCTCAGCCTAGCCATAATCCCCACCACGTGTCCATGCACCACAGTGCCACAAGAAGAGCAGTGGACTGGCTGTACCAGCTGCACCCTGCAGCATCACTGCTCTGCTCTGCTGAGGGCTCAGGAGCTGCCGGGGACCCTGAGCCCAAGCAGGGCATTGCCAGAGCATCCCAGGATGTGTGACATCATCCCCAGCCATCCCAGGATGCTGCAGGCAGTGCTGGCTCAGAGGCACCCAAGGACCTGACAGAGACAACCCCTCCGCAGCCGCCCCTGCTGCTGGAGCTGCTGGCAGCTCTGGCCGACCCCTCACCTGCCACCAGCTCTCACCTTGCAAAGCTCAGTCTATTTTCCAGCCAGGTTTTTGAAGAATCACCAGCTGTTCCGCAGCTAAACCATCTCTCCTCAAAACAGTGGCCAGAAACAGGCAGCTGGAGGTTGGTGCAAATGCAGGACATGAGCAGCTGCAGGTCTCTGCTGTCCCACCTTGGGGCAGGATGGCCACACAGGCTGGAAGGCTCAGGCTGCTGGGCTGAGACCCCACCAAGCCCATCTCAGCTCCTCCTTGGAAAGGGAGGTTGGCATCTTCCCTGCAGGGACCTCCTGACCCGTGTCTTCACCACTCAGCCCTGCACACTCGTCACGGCAGATGGATGTGCACGGTTTAATGACCAACACAGCAGCATGGGGGTGCTGACACCCTGTACCTGATGCTGTCAATCAGATGCTGGTGGGTCTCCTGGGTGAGGACCATGCAGAGGGCGTAGGCCAAGTACTCCACCTTCCGCTCTGCCGCATACTGCTTCAGGACGGTGAACACCTTCTCCTTGACCTCTGGCTGGTCACCAAGGATGTCATCCACCTGCAGCTCAGGAGCCAGGAAAGAAGAGGGAAGAAGAAGCATTGAGCAGCAGAGCAGTAACCACATGTACAGAGGCACTAACGGAGCGGAAATCATGTCTGTCTCCTTGCAGCACCTGCACCAAGGAGGGAACCCACCCACGGAGAGAAGTGAAGCCATCAGCCCATCATGCAGCACTGCTGGGACCTCACACACTCCTGGTATTGCTGCTCTGTCTGTTATAAGCATCTCACTGGAGACAGCAGTGTGACATCAAACCCCAGATCTCTGCCAGCTCACATGTGTCTCTGTGGGAGAGGCACAGCCAGGTGGGGAGTCTACCTGGCAGAGGACACCACCACGGGCTTTCAGAGATGTCAAAGCTTCTAATCGCACCATGATCCTGCCAGGCAGCACTGTCCTGATGTTAATTCTGGGAGGCTGCTGGGAAGAGGGGAGAGGGAGCACAAATATGAGCACCAGACCTGGCAAGAGCATCAGCAACCACCACCCTGTCCTCTCCACCTGTGACAGCCATGACAGGCAGAGTAATTAGCTAGTTACCATCTGGCCAATTAGCTTGCATGGGACCCTCCTTATTATCCTCTTCCCAGGCCAGGGGGGCTGTCCCTTGTTCCCAGCCTGGTTGGGTACAGCAAGTGTGTACAGGATGCAGAGATCTCCTTGTGACAGAATCACAGAACTGTAGGGGTTGGAAGGGACCTCAAGAGATCATCGAGTCCAACCCCCCTGTCAGAGCAGGTTCCCTAGAGGAGGTTGCACATGTTGGCATTCAGATGGGTCTGGAATATCTCCAGAGAAGGAGACTCCACAACCCCCTGGGCAGCCTGTCCCAGTGCTCCATCACCCTCACCGTGAAGAAGTGACGTCCCTGTGTGCGTTGGATTTTCCTGTAAGGTGATGGCTTTGTGCTGACAGCAGGTTTAACTGCTTCCCTCCAGCTCTGTGAGCACAGGGGGAAGCAGCACTGAGGAGAGGGGCTGTGTGATACCCCTGCGCTGCAAGGGAGCCGTCAGGCATCCCCCAGCTGAGCCCCCTGTGTGGGTTGGGAAGGCCCTCACCCAGGGATAGGGCAGAGCGGTTTCCTCCAGGTGCTCATCCCACTTGGCAGCTCCCCAGGGAGGGCTGTCACAGGCGCTGTGACCCCCAGCACAGTCCTCCAGGTGCCACTGGGTTTGCACAGCCGCTACACAAGTGCTGCGGGGGCTCCTGGCAGCAGCAGCTCTTCAAGGTTACCGAATCTGGGGCAGCTCAGGCAGCTGTGTCCCTCGGGCAGGCTCACATGCCTCTCGGACCCAAGCTCCAGGACAGAAATGATGAATTCCATCGTGTTCCTGGTGGGCTGAATCCCAGGATGCTGCTGTTAGATTTTTTCCTGGGCTGAGACAAAAGGGCTTGGTGGACAGGACTT
>VXBZ01010988.1:94485-119497 GCA_013399135.1 Heliornis fulica | reverse complement strand
GGGGGGGGGGGGGAGTGCTGCCACCCCTCATGTCAGTGTGGTCTCCAGCATGTCCCTGAGCATGGAGAGGGCAAGAGGAGATGTTGACCTGGAAGCAAGACCCTGTGTACCTCCAGTGCTGTCAGTGGTGCTCCCCGAATGCTTGCCCGGTGCAGCCCAGCTCCAGCCCTGGCCCCAGTGCTGCAACTGGTCTGTCTGCCAGGTGAGTGTTGAGAGGGAATGGTTACAAACTGCCCCAGGGGAGATTAAGGTAGGACAACAGCAAGACTTTCTTTACTGAAAGGGTTGTCAGGCATTGGAACAGGCTGCCCAGAGCAGTGGTGGAGACACCATCTCTGAAGGGATTGAAAAGGCGAATAGATGAGATGCTGAAGGACATGGTCTAGGGGTGACCTGGGCAGGGGTAGGCTGGGGTTGGACTCAATGATCTTAAAGGTCTTAAAGGTCTCTTCCAACCCAAGTGATTCTATGATTCTATGAAAGTCCAGGTCCTCCTGGCACTGGCACCAGCAGCACCTACCAGAGCCAAGCTCCAGGTAGCCAAGGGGGTAAAGCATCCCACTGGGGTCTACTGTTTTCTGCATCATGTGAAAAAAATGAAGCCACTTAAAACATCTGTGCCATTTACTCCCTCTAGAGAGGGGTGTTTGCCACCTGAGCTGTGCTCCAGTTCCAGGAGCCAGAGGCACATGTGCACTCCACAAACCTGATGGTACCCAGGCTGGTGAGGGCCAGCACAGGTGGCTTTGCTGGGCAGGTAAGGGAGGAGGCAGAGGTGACCAGCTTGCTTCCAAAGACCTCTCCTGTCATCATCAGGAAATATTTATATGGTTTAATGTGACTTCATGAGATAGAGGCAGGTGGGACAACTTCTCATCCTGTTGTTGATCTCCTGTGATTGGCAGGTCTCCATTTTACATGTGATGCTCTGGCTTATGAATCCAGACCTCAGTGAATATTTGTGAATCTTTAATGTAGAGGCTGACTGAGGGGATTCAGCTGATACCCATGAATCTCTTTATGAACGTCTTGTTCTTTTATTAGCTCGGGATCAAAAAAAACCCAACAGCCTGGGTATTTTCATAACAGTATTTTAAAAGGCTACTTTGAAATGGAAATTAGAATGATTAAAAAACAACCATGATCAAATTTATAATTAGCACAAGGCTATGTATTTGGTAAACTACCCACTAGCAGCCTTCAGGAACACAATGAAGATGTAATCACATCAATGTTCCCTTTGCAACAAAGTAAGAGCTAAAATGTCTGAGGAATGGCACGCTCGGACTTAGAAGGGACATAGAATCACAGAATCATAGAATGATTAGGGTTTGAAGCGACTCCCAGAGGTCATCTAGTCCAACCCCCCTGCAAGAAGCAGGGACACCCCCAACTAGATCAGGTTGCTAAGACATTCAGACATACAGGAGGGATCGATCTGACCCCGTGGGTTTTCATAAGCTCTCACAGCACAAACGAATACATACTTGTTGGGTTCATCCACCAGAGGATCTCCAAGCTCTTTGCATCTATTCTCCCAGGGATTATTGAAACAGGGGTAATTATCAGACCCTTCTCCTGGGCACTGAAGCCCCTGGTCTGTGGCCAAGCCAGGAGCATCCCCTTGTCTGAGCGCACAGCAAAGGCTGAATGGGGGAATCTGCAAACTGCCCAGTGCAGGGGACGCCCCGAGCCCCAGACACTCACCCCACACCCCAGCCTTACCTTTTTGCTGAACTCCTGTGCTTTCTGCTTCCTCTCCTGGCGCACGGCATCGGCGTTGAAGATGGAGTCCCGCATGCTGGCCCCACGTTGCGGCCGCAGCAGCCCCAGCCGCAGGGACCGCCCGTGGCAGGACCCCACCACGGCAACTGCCGCCTCCCAGACCACCACCGGCATCCCATTGACTTCCAGCACATAATCCCCTGGCTTGATCCCACAGGCAGCAGCAGGTGAATCCAGGGTGATGCTGGCCACTCTTGGGGGGCTACCACTCGCCAGCTCGAAGCCAAAGCATCCCCAGGGACCGGGGGGGATATCGACGTGCTGCAGGCGGGAGACCACCCCAATGCTGGGGGGCACGTTGCTGCAGTGCCTGGCCAGCCCGAGCAGCGCCTCGCAGCCCAGAGAGGAGACTGGCTGCCCCTCGATCTCCAGCACCTCGTCACCTGCCCGGAGCCCTGCTGTCGCTGCGCTGCTGCCCTCCTGCACCCAGATGATGTAGCATGGACCGGTCCCGGTTATCTTGAACCCAAAAGCCTCGGGCCAGCCCTGGTTGGTTGCTGGCATGGCTGCAACTGGAAAAGAGGAGAGGGAAAATAAAGGAGTTGTGGTGCCTTTTCCATCCTTAATGTTAGGTCCTGTAGATGCCATATGGATTCCATCAGCACGAGGACACTAGTCTGTGCTGCACCCCCTCACTGTGGGGAAGAAATGCCCCAAGTGGGATGGTTTACCTCTTATTTGCCTAAAAAAAATAGCTTTTATTCTTCTATCATGAGGCTGTGGGCAGTGCCAGCACCATTAGTGGTGAGGAAGCTGAGTTGATAAGGGACAGCCCTTGTCTTGCCTGTTGGTGGCACTTCTCTAACCCCCCTCTCCAAGGGAGTGTGTTTAGGCACCTGCTTGCACTTACTTGTCTAGCAAAATAATAATTTCTTTTCCCATGCATGTCATGTTAATGATCAGATCATCCATGACTTGACAGCCTTAGCATAACCAGCCCTTCTCAGTACTCAATATTTTAGCAGTTTGCTGTTGCAAAATTAGTGCAGATTCATTAGAATTCGCCAGATCCTCCTCAGATTATTGCTGTGTGCCCTCTCTGTCCTCTGCATGGTATTCACCTGATCACAGCATCACAAAATACACAGATGAGGATTTTCAAATTACTTGTTTGTGGTTATTTCAAGTCTTAGGATCGGCTCCAGGGATGCTCAAGGAGAAATCGGGCACATCAGCCCTAAACATCTGCAGAAGTCATCTTTGCCCAAGGTAAATCCGATCAGCTGATCTACACAGCTCACTTGGATGCCCTTTGGACGCTGCTGATGTGTCTTCATTGTCCGCTGACGCTTGCTAAGTTAATTTGCATGTAGATTTTGTCTTCATTTTATCTTTGCTGTCCGTAAAGATGCTTTTTACTCCCGTTTATTCCATCTGTGTTGCTTAACACTCATTAAGCATTTACAAAAATGAAATGCAGACTATTTTACCCAGGCAAATAATCTTACAGAGAGCACAAGGACTCAGAATCGCTCAAGAAAACATCCTCACAAACGCACCTTCAGCTCTGGCTTTTTTCAGATCGAAGTCTCAAACCCACAGAACCCAGCAGCAGCCAAAAGCTGGCTCCTGGTGCATCCCCTCAAGTGGCTGTTTCCCCCTTCCCAGGCAGCCCAGGAAGGTCCCAGTTTGCTCCAGTTCATGCTCATGCCAGCACAGCAAAGACATCCCTTCACACTTCTAACTCACTGCTGTCAGGGTGACTTGACTCTGATCTGAATGACCAAAAGGGATTTCTTCTGCTCCTTTGAGACTTGGGATATCTTGGTCACAATTCAGTAGCACTGAAAACATTGTTTAATACCCTATTACAGACAAAGGATGAAAGGAACTCTCTTCACATCCATTTTCAGCACAGATAATACAGACCAGACTGCTCTGGGAGCAGAATCATGGGGATGGGCAAAGCAAACAGCATCACTGCAGAAATCTTTACTAATAACCTGAGGTGCTGCAAACAGAGGGCAGTGCAAGAGTCACCTTCACAAGGAAATGTTAAAAAGGACCAAGCAATATGCTGCCACTAACACTGTAACAATCTTGCCCTCCTTCGTACAGCAGTGCTGAAAAAATACTGTGTAAAAAACAGGGATTGTTGTTGTTATTTCAAGAGGAAACAAAGCTGTTGCCTGAGTTAACAGGTACAGATGTCAAGGACTGGAGGGGAAGCATTGAGAGGGAAGCGTGGGACAAGTCTGGCAACAGCAAAATGAAATCCATTGGCAAGTGAACACCAGGGCAACCCTGGGGCTGCGGAGCACAAGATTTGAAGGCTCCAGGAAGCACCAGGACTACCCAGTGTTGCTGCTCTGGGCTGAGTTCTGTGACAAAGCCCAGCAGAACAGCCTCCATCACCTTGCTGGAGGAGCTGCATCACCCCCTTCCACCTCTACACCCTACGACTCAAGCACTTACAGAAGTCTGCAGCCATCCCAGCAAGCCTGGCGGGCTCTCACCGGTGACAGGTTTGTCCTGCTACAGGGTCGAAGCTTTCTTGGTTCTCCTCCATCACCCCTGGAAGCAGGTCCCATCTACCCACCAGGCTCCTGGGGGCATCTCCCTTGCTCCCAAATCCTCAATGCAGCCCCCGGAGTGCTGGGGGCTCAGCCTTCGTGTGTAACAGCCGGTGAAACAGCTGTTGTGCCGTGGCAGTGGGGCAGAGCCAGGGCAGCCCCTCAGACAGGGAGTGGCTGCCCCTCCCGGGTTTCTCACTGGAGCTGTGTACCCTCTCAGCTGCTCTGAGTTAGTGCCAGGCACGCAGAAAGGTCTCTTTTGCCTTTTCCTTTCCTAATTATTTCGATCGCAAAGAGACGCGTGTGGACACACTAATTGCTGTGCTGGTCCTGACTGAGTCCTGGCGCTGACCTGAGCCCACTGATCTAAGGGGAATTAGAAGGTGGAAGGAGGTAAAACAGATTAGTGCTGCAGAGGGAAATCCTTTACCCACCCAGCAAATCCAAAGAGACAGCACTTGGCGAGGCAGCAGAGACGCGGTGCAGACACAGCAGAGACACAGCATGCTTCTGCTGCTCCCAAACGGCAGCTGGACATGCTGAGACCTCCCTGGCCCCTCACCACCAGCAAACTGGGTGGGAAACCAGCACTTTCGGCAGTATGCATCTACCAAACAATGTGAAGTTTGCTAAAGGGACTTGGGAGCCTGGGCTGATAGACAGGGCTCCCCAAGAGAGCTCTCCCCAGCCCCTGTGCAAGGGAGTGGGGGTCCTTGCAGTAGGGAGCAGCTGAGGGCATTTTGCAACAGAGACCCACACACACACACTGGCACCCACTCCCCATTAGGCTGCTATTTCTGATTTTCTCTTCTGCTTCCTCAGCACTTAGGGATGGATCCCAGGGCTTAGCACGCTAAGAGGTTTTAGGATATTACAGGTCCTGCTGCAGCTCCGACAGGAGGGGCTGTCCACATCCTACCACAGACACAGGGCATTCCTGTCTTCCCCTTGCACCGGCATGGGCTGAGCTGTCAGCAGCGTTGGGCTGGATATAAAAGAGAACCCTCTTTCCCCCGTCATCCCCAGATCTGGTGTTGGTGATTCCCTGCTAGAGATAGGAAGTGGCTCCTTCAGGTTCTGCACAAACACAAATCTCCTCAGCAGCTGAGATCCACGGGTGTGTGGTGTGGGGGGTGTGCACTGCCCTCCCGTGTTGGCACAGAAATACACATGCCATCCTAGAAAACATCAGGGCGTCCTCGCTATTAACAGCCAAAAAGGCTGTCAAAAAAACCCAGCAACATACATTCTTTTCCAGCAGGTGAAGTCATTGTTTCTTTTCCCACCATTAAGTAACACTGACAATGAATTTCAATCCCTGCAAGAAACGTTACGGGATTCCACGCTAATGAAAGGATTGTTTCCTTGAAGACCTTCTGCTAGACTTTGATCAAACAAGACTTTTTACTCATTTTCATAGCACTTGGATTGAATCACCTTCATCTCTCTCGGTATTTGCTGGATGTTTAGTCCTCAAGCACAGCCTACGAGGCCACTATGAGCTCTGTGACGGTGCTGGTGCTCTGCTCAGCAAGATTTGCTGCAGCTCCTGCCGGGAGTGCAGGCAGCTCTGTGCTGTGTGAAGGATCCATGGTGCACAAACCCTGCCTGTCTGCCCACAGACAAATGAACCACCTTGCACCCACCAGCACCACATCCCAGGGTCCTGTCTACGCTGCCCAATTTCCTGGGTTACATCCAACATCCTGAACAAACCTGTGGCTGTACCTGTAGCAGGAGAGAAAATTTTGCTCTATCAGTAGGATGAGGAAAATGGCCTTTTCACATCATCTATCAGGAGCAGAGTGCCTTGGGCTGCATTCTATCTGTGCTTTAGCTGCATTTCTCCCTCTCAGGTGCTGATTTGGTGCACCATGGGCCAAGAACTTACCAGGAAAAAAAAGATCCCCTTCCTGAAACCCAACCTCATCTCCTGCCGCCGTGTCTCTTGACCAAGCCAATTAATTTCCTTCTGGTGCCAAAGTACACCAAGCACCCCTCAGAAGACTTACCTGTTGTGCCTGAGATCCAGCCAGCTGCAGACTGGGACCCAGAGCTGGCAAAATCATCACAGCGACTTCGAAGCTTTCGCATCAGTTACCGGGCAGCGGCAAGTGCCTGAGTTTCTATGGCAAATTCTACCCAGGCACCGTAACCCAATCAGCCGCTCATTAGTAGCGCTCAGGAGAGCACAGACCACACACCGCCTGCGAGGACGGTTTCAGTTGACAGACACCACCCAAGGAACCAGCACAGGACTGTCATCTCCTGCAGCTTCAGCCCAGGGTTCTAGACAAGATCCCTGCGGGTACTAGAGCAAACTCAGCCTACTTCTGCCAGCTCCTGAGAGGAGGCTCTATTAGAAGGGGATATAATGCTCGGAGCTCCTGGAGAAGCCAACAGGGTTTTGTGTTCAAGATTTCACCAGAGACCAACAAATCTGAAGAAGCTGTTGCCGATTCCCCACCAAGTTGCCCGAGATGCTCCATGCCTGCCAGTGGTGCTGCACAGACCCTCTGGAGATAGAAGAAACCGGCACGTCAACGACCCTTGTACGGTAACGAACTGCCTGGGACTGTAAGAACTCAACACACAGCGCTCGGATTTATCACACAACCCATTTAACTTTTATTTCTACTCTTTGCTTTCTGCTGTGGAGGCCGGAGGGACGAAGGGCTCTTCCCGAAGCCTCGGCTGCTTCAGGAGGTGCCGGCCGATTCCTCCGCCGGTCCCTGTACTGCACAGTTGCGGCCCCATCCCGACACCGCCAACCTCCTCGGAAATGCTCGGCTCGGCCCGGCCCTGCCCGGGCGAGTGCCCGACGCCGAACCGCCTACCCTCCCTCCCGGTCCCCGCTCTCCCTCCCGGGGCACGCCCGGGTTAGGTGCACCACCCGCCGCCGCGCCCGCTTCCGGGCGGCGCAGGGCCCTCCCGCCGCCGCAGATTCCCCGAGCGGTGCTCGGCGATCGATTAGCCGGTCTCGGAGAGGGGCGGGGGACGGCTGACAAAACCCCTCGCCCCGGTGTCAGAGCCCTCCCGCCCGGTGTCCGTCGGGGCCGGGCTCAGCCGCCCTCGACGCCCCACAGGCCCTGACCGCGTCCTGGTGCCCGGGGGCCGCAGGTGCCCGGGGTTGGGCTGGGCGTCGGGCCTCGCGTTGTCCCCGCCGCGGGCAGAGCCCCGGCCTCTCCGTCCCCTGTCAGCGAGCTGCCCTGCGGCGGGGCTGAGCCTGTACGGGCAGAGGAACGGATAAATGGTGGAAATAAAGCCCGTGGCGGATGCTGGGGCTGGGGCGCGCTGGCTGGGCTCGGCCTCGCTGCTTAGTGATGTAGTTAATGGCGTCAGGCACGGGCAGGCCCCGCACTGCTGCAGGGAGCCGGCACCGAGGGGCACTAACACGCTGCTTGTGTTGCGTTGCAGGGCGCAGGATGGACTTTCTGACGCTCTTCTTGGTTTACTTGTGTTTTGTGCTCTCTACTGTTGCCTTACTCTGCACCTGCTCGGGAAGGAAGGAGAGTTTCCTCCTAAGAGGCGTCAGTGGTGCAACGCAGGTAAAGAGCTGAGCTTTCGGAGTGGGGATCATCGCCTGTTCTGGTGGCCCGGCCTAGTTTGTTGTGCTAAAATTAGTTGAGCTGCTATAGCTCTACTAATTCAAAAATGCTGGTGTCTGAGGTTTGAGCAATGATGTGGTGTATTTAATATTTCATCCTATTTGACAGCTGGTCTTACTACCTGAAAGGAGGGTGTAGAGAGGTGGGTGATTCTGTTCTGCCCAGTAACAGGGGACAGGACAAGGGGAATGGCCTCAAGCTGCGCCAGGGAAAGTTCAGATGAGATGTCAGGGAGAAATTCTTCCCCCATAGAGCTGATGGGATGTGGAACAGGCTGCCCAGGGAGCGGGTGAAGAGTCCCCATCCCTGGGTGTATTTCACAGACAGGGAGATGAGGTGCTCAGGGATATGGTTTAGGAGAGGACAGGGATGGTTGGACTTGATGATCTTAAAGGTCTTTTCCAACCTAGTCATTCTGTGATTCTTGAGTAAGTGCTCATTGGGATTAGTAATGGAACTACATTTCCCATTTCCTTCCAGCTGATGAAATCCTGCCCAAGCAGGTAGTAAAAACACACATTTAACAGCTCTGGCATGTGCCAGGCTGGCCAGCCAGTTACCACAGGGTGGTAGTAAGGATGGAACTTCTTGTGATGCTGAAAGTACATTGTTCAGTGACACTGCAACACGTCAGCTTTGAGAAATTAAATAATATTTGCAATTTTATGATATTTGCTGCTCACAAAAGAAAAAAGAGGAAAAAGGGGGAGGTTTGAGAATTAAAATAGGGAATTATAACTGGTGACAAACATTGTAGGGGAGGCTGTTGAATGAGAGTCTGTAACAGCGATGCAATCTGTTGATTCCTAAGAGAGAGGAATAAAGAGCTTTAAAAGAGAATTAAGAACTGGCATTTTACTGGAAAAACAGGGCATGAATTGAAAAGGCACTAGCTTGTTTTTCTGTCTGTTGGGCTGTGTCTGAATGAAGAAGTTAGAAAAAAAAATGCAGCATTCTTGGAAGGGAAAGGATAAGAGAATTATTTAAATTGTAAATAATATTTTGTGCTGTTTGCATGAGTCTAAACAGACTTTGGTTTTTATTACTAGTACAATATTTTGCTTTATAAACATGAAGATCACCGTGCAGAGAAATTTAATATTTACCCACATTCCTTAACAGCTGCTTCTATGAAGTGTATGTTAACAATCACAATTAAATATTGCTGTGATGGAAAGTCACTGTCTGGAGAAATGTAGTCAGTACTTCTACTCATTAAATAATACAGACAATCCTAAATAGTTTCTCTGAACACTGTATTTTAAATTGGTTTCTGACTAAATAAAGAAACCTGGAAGTTTGTTGAGGTTGTTTGTCGGCACTGCTGTAAGACCTTTAAAGTATTCATTGTGAGCAATACAGGATAGTTTGCTTGCATGGAGCACAGCTCGCTCCTCTGTGGCAAGTCAGCTTCCACATGTCTGTTTCCCTTGCCACCAGCAGCTCGCTTGTGTGAGGTGGTTTTATTCGTTGTACTTCTCATTCTCTCTGACTTTCATCATTGCTGCAAACACAAATTGTATTTGTAAGAGCTTTTTGCTTCAGCGTGAGGAAGGGCTGAGATGGGGAGATTGGAATTCTCTGAGTGGGAGAGTAATGGATACTGAATGTCATGTTACACTGTACTAACACACAGTTAATTTCAACCTGGGTTTCGCAGTTGCGTGCGGGTTCCTTTGCTGTCTAGTTATGTGTTTCCTATTGCAATACACATTTTTCTAAAAAAGACTTGTCACTTGAACTGCTGATGCGAGGCATAGCAGTTAAATGAAAAATATTTAACATCTTCTCAACTCTACATATGCTTTTTGCCTTCTGGTCTTTCACATCTGAGGCAAGAAGCTCTCGCTGCATATTTTCTTTGCATGTCAGCTAGAAATAGGCTCAGCTGCTCTAATTCCTCCACATTCCACCGCCGACAGAGCAGCATGTTGCTATAGAGACCTGTCATCTTCTGAACAGCAGAGTCAAACAATTCCGCTGCCACAGACTATGGCTGAGGATTTCACTGAATGAAGACAAGCAGCCTGTTTCATTGTGGCAGCTGCTTTTGAAACGGCAGTCAGACAGATACAGAGTTAACAGATTTTATTGTAGCTATAGCTGGAGAAACTAGATTTGTATTTTTTGGTTTGCTGGAGTTTGTTTGGGTTTTGGTTGGGTTGGGGTTTTTTCTTATTTCTGGAGGATAGCAGGCTTTATCCCTTTGCTTATCTCCACTTGCATCTGTCAGATGTCTTGATGAAGCATATTGAAGTTCAGAAACGGCTCACTTTCTATCCTCTGCTTAACCAGTTACCCAGTCAGTAACACAATGTAAGCTCCTTACAACTTTCACACATTAACCCAGATACATTTGTTTGTGCTCCCGAGAATGTGGAGCCTGACTCCCATTTTGAAAACCACAGTGACACGGCTGCCTATATCCTTAGAAGATTAGAAGCTCCTGAAAATGAGCTTCCTCCTCAGTGGATAAGGCTGCAGATACGTAACCGAGAGATTAGGTGACTTGTATTTTTTATTTGTACTTCCTATGAGGCAGTAGCAATGTGCAGTTCAGGTAACACTGTTTTCATTTGCTTCAGGT
This sequence comes from Heliornis fulica, assembly GCA_013399135.1. Lineage (NCBI taxonomy): Eukaryota > Metazoa > Chordata > Aves > Gruiformes > Heliornithidae > Heliornis > Heliornis fulica. Next base: position 109,004 of record VXBZ01010988.1, on the reverse strand, counting down.
GTTGTCATCTGTAATCCCCACACAGCTCCAGAGCATGACACAGAGGGTGCTTCACAGGCTCTTCCACACAAGGTATTGCCCCTTTTTATTTTTTACCCTTTTTGACATTATTTTTTACTAGTGCTTCTGGTTACTGTTGGCGACCTCCTGTCGCCATCAGAGCTTTGTTTGTTATGCTTAGGTATTTTCTTTTCATTAGGGGTGGTTGTCAACGATTACAGATTCCCTGTAAGGTTTGTCTTTCTGTTTCTTCTTTATTGTTTTGAAGTTGGTTTCCTGAAATGTTTGAACATATTAACAAAGGTGATGGGCTCAATAGCTTCCAGTGTGACATCTGTTGGTGACACTGGTGGGAGACTGTATCCACACAAGAATTGCAACAGATTCTCTGGCAGCTGCAGATTGAGATTAGTCAGAGCTAGCAATCCCCATCCTCTTCCTCAAATCTCATTAGCCTTGGGCCAGCAGCTTGGATGACCAGGTGACTCAGGAGGAGACCACACAGCTGCCAACATGCAGCCTGCTGTATTAAGGTGAATTCTGTAGTTGTGATTCTGTGATTCCTGTAAACTGCTGCTTTAGGGTCTGCTTCCAGAACTATTTAAATCCCTTTCCTCCAGAGACAGCAACTCCAGTATGACAGACACTTCAGGGCATAACAAGCACAGCTGTTAAATGCATGCTGCAGTTGGTTTGTTCCCTGCTGTGCCGATTCTCTGCTGTTAATGCAGCCCAAGAGAGACTGGTTACACTGTCAGAGGTGCAGTCAGCAGCAGAGCAGTTATCCACTGAGCCCAGCGTCATCGTTACTATATGATGCTGTATGCTGGACGCACTTTGAGTCTACTCACACGCCCTTTGACTGCATCACCTCATTCAACTGAGAGATTTCTGAGTTCATGCACAAGTCTGATGAGGCACAGGACTTGATGGTACCTTCTTGTAGCCCTGCAGTTGAGACAAGACATCAGCATCCTACTGGATTGCACATGGAAATGGTGTAGGAGAGAGCAGTAGAGACCTTGCTTGCAACAACTTCCCACTGTAGTAAAGCACACACCACTAGTTGTTAAAACTCATAATAGATGTCCAGCAGAGTGACATAGAATGCAGAGAACTGTAGTAAGCAAGCATTGCTCTCCTAATGTATGGCTTATCTGAGTGTTTATTTACCAGCCTGCAGGAAGTTGTTGCTAAGTGTGCTGCATCCCAAACAAACCTGCTTGCCAAACGGTTGTGCAGTTTGCCGCACAGAAGCTGTTCCCTGCTGACAGGTTGGAACCAGTGTTTGCCCCTGCTAACCTCCTGCTGCATTTATTTCCTAACAGCTGCATATTATTACAGGTTTTTAAGACACCCTTTTGCTGTGGTTTTCTTTGCTTTCAGAACAGCACACGGCAACTGTTTTCTGGCAGATCTTTTTTTGGCCTATTGCTGTGGCATATTTTGTCAGTACCAAGGATGCTTTGTAGATGACTTTGCTATGCTTAGGTATTTTCAAGACAATATAGAATGACATCCAAATGACAATAATAGAAGTGAATTTATCTGATATATTTAAAAGAGCATATGTGGGAAGAGGAGAAGGAGAAGCCAACTGTATGGAGAAAACACTATTAATATTCAGTCCTTTATGGCCTGAAAACCTAAAAGAGGTGTCTGCTTGCATTTGGAAAATCTTTGCTCATCACCTCTGAGTGTACTTGACCTGTTAATCAGGATGCTGAGTATTAAATAGACTGTCCCCTTTCTGTTACAGAAGCTGTTTGTTTGTTGTCCTGCACATAGCTTTGCAAGCTGCAGTGTATGGGGAATACACATGGGAAGTGCTTGTTTACTGCTGGGAGCTGCAGTTCCACCTCCCCCTCCTCCTGCTGCCCTATCTGCTGCTGGCTGGGAATGTGGGGTCCTTCGTGCTCTGCTCCCACAGCAATCCTGGTGAGTTCGTGCTGTGAGCTGTAGCTGCTTGAAAATGAGACTGAAAAGATGTTACAAATACCATTACTTTACTGTTTCTCTTGTTTCTTTGACAGGTGTAATAACCAAATCAAATCATGTGTCATTGGTTAAGATTTATGCATATGATGGTGTGTTATTTCAGAAAGGCACTATGTGTCCTTCGTGCAACCTGGAGAAGCCAGCCAGATCAAAACATTGTAGTAAGAATCTTGATTTCCTTGATAAGCATAGTAGTAGTGCTTTCCCACATTCATTCTCCATCAATAACTGCAGTTTGCACTGCGTCTATCCTGTTATCCAGGTCAATGCAGAGAGGATTGTGTTTGTTTTACTGGGGTCCCAGATCACAGCAAACCCATGGAACTGGTGTGCTGCTGTTTCTTCTCACAGAAATTACCAGTTCCAGGAGTCTCATTTTGGGTCAGGAACAGGCAAGCTTTTAAGCATCTAGAAGTTAAATGAAAAAGGATCACCTGTCAATAACTGAGTTCAGGATTTTGTGTTTCTCTTGTAGAATTAGCTGCTATTATCTAAAATAAAGCAGGGAACTACAGTCTTTGCTTTTCATATGCTTTGCTAGTCAGTAGTGTCAAAGAAACCAAAGTCTGAGCTCCAGTCATGGCGAATAAAAGAAGAAATTATATACAGGTCTTTTGTTTTAGTATTGGTGCGGGGGGTGCGTGTGTGTGTGCATTATATGCAGTTAAAACTATTGTGTTTTCTTAAAAAGCTAAATCATTACCATAATTCTTAAAAGTGTATCAAACAATACTCAGACAAAAAAAAAAACCCCAAACAAATCTGATTAATTACTTAAAAAGCAATTAACTTGTCATTCTCCCCTCATCAGGGTTCTGCAGTGTGTGTGTACATCGGTTTGATCACCACTGCGTGTGGGTCAACAACTGCATTGGTGCCTTCAATGCAAAATATTTCTTCCTTTACCTCCTCACACTGAGTGCCATGGCTGCAACCATTGCAATCATCACAGCAGCATTTCTCATCCAAGTGGTGCTGCTGTCAGATGTGATGAGTGGGAGTTACATTGATGACCAAGGACGAGAGCGCCCTGTTGACATTCTCTTTCTCATTCAGGTAAGTTTATGCCGCCTGGATTTTTAGCCTATTAAAAGGTTTATCTCAGTCTTTGCTTTCAGGAGTCTTGTAATTCCACCTGTTCTCACAGGCAGAATGTGGACAGACTGCAGTTTTCTACCAACTAATTAAAAGGGCTGATTAAGTTTAGAAACTTACTGTAGATTACTATAAAAATACAGGATTTTTCTGACAGCCCTTCATTCAGCTCTCCCCTTTTTCATATTTCAGTCTCCAGACTGCTTTCACTCAGCAGATCCGATTCATAAAGAATTTCTTTTATGTTCCAATGACCCTTAACTGTAGTAACATTTAGGAAACAGTTAATAGTCCTTGAGACACCTTGGTGGAGATGTTAAAGCAGGACCCTACTACCCTGGAATTTACATACTTGCACATTTTCTCTCACATATAAGAGTGACTTTTAGTTTCTGTAGCACTTGAGGCAATTGCATTTCAATCCACTCATCCCTTCCCATATTATGGCAGTGAGGTGATGGGTAGCAAATGCTTTATGTTTTTGTCACCCTACACAACAAATGTCTCAGCCTGCACTCAGAGGTCAGGGAGTGCTCCTATTTGAGAGGCACCAGTACTCTTACACGGTATTGTAATTTAACTCAGAAAAGAACTGCTTAAACTGTATTGTATCAGCAAAACCTGAAGCTGTACCAGATTGTAGCCTCTTCATTTGGCAGTTTGTTTTCAGATGATCTGCATTAATTATTTTTAATGAAATAAACAACAAAAATGCAAAATCCCAATATGAAATACAAACAGTCAGAGAAAGAAGGGTATCATTACCCTCCCACATATTAGCAATGAGTGTGAGGAAATAAATTGCTGGAAGTCTCTGTGCTTTACTCAGAGATGATGGAGCATCAGTGAGCTGGATAGGGGATAGGGCTGTGACCCTTTTTCTGGGGCTGCAGTTATTGTTGGTATGGATGTGCATTTCAGCTGCCCAGTTGCAGTGGTGACGTGCTTCCACATGATGTAATGCTCCAACTTTGGAACTAAGTTATTGTTCTCTTCCTTTGCAGCACCTTTTCTTGACTTTTCCCAGGATTGTCTTCATGCTTGGTTTTGTTACTCTTCTCACGCTCGTACTGGGTGCATACTGCTGCTTCAATCTGTATTTGGCTTTAACCAACCAAACATCCAATGAATGGCATAAATCCAGAAGATACAAGTGTTCCCACCATCTAAGACTGCAGCCTCATGGCAGACAAGTTGTCTACAAAAACATCTATTCAGTGGGAGCCTGGATGAATGTAAAGGAAATCTTTAAGCCTCTCCGAGTCTTGGAAAGAAAGAAGAAAACATGATATTCATTCTTCATATGTGCATTTTTAACCTTTTTGTAAAACACTATTTCAGCAGCGTTCTTCGATGCCCCGAACAATTTTTGTATTTCAGCTAAGTAACTGGAAACTGTGTTTTCATGAAGCTGACCAGTCTTCAGCAGTCTGTAACACTGCTCGTACCGGATATGACACTGTTAATCTTTGTGTGACACAATCACAGTACAGAAGCAAACTGGACTAGAGTTAGGTCCAGCTAAGGAACATTTTTTATGGTTACTGTTTTTTTACACTGCATAATATATATCACTGTTTTCAATGGCAAGCAGAGTTTCTCAGTTACTTTGGTACATCATGAGTAGGTCTTCCTGAAGGAGACATGACAGGAATACAGTAATGTCACACCTGTGGAAATGGCAGTTATTTGTTAATTACTTTTTTTTTTTTCTTCCTCCTTGCAGGAAACTAGTAATTCAGAGCTGACTGCAGTGTTCCGATTAACCGTGCCGCAGCAGAGCACCGTTTAAGCTACTTCACTTGGTAGGATCTCTGAGGTTAAGCTCACTTCTCATTTCCTTGTTAGAGGAACCAGGAGTGAATTTGCTGGTATTGTGAGGGAAGTCGGGTCCATCTTACTGAAGCCAGTCTGGTTTTGCTGTGCACATATTTGCAAGGGATGAGCTAACAAAGACCTGCTGTGAACTTTGAGAAGGCATCTTTTTGTGAGTACCAAATGAGTAACCCAATACTGTTAACAATATGTAGAATTTATTAGCTGGAAAAAACCACATATACTGGTAGAATCTTAACCTGCAGCAACCCTGTTGTACTGCAAATTTGTACCAGTAATTTCAGAAAAGAAACTATCCCAAGTGCTACTTACTTCCTGCTAAGTCACTTTCTTGGTACCCATATTCAGCTTGCTCAGAGTAAGATGCCATTTCAACCCGAGTCATGAAAAGGCTGTACTTCTAGACCAGCATCCTGAAACAGGTGTTGGAAATTTGATAGTAAGCCCTGAACATAGATGTTCTAGCAGATGGCAAACTTAATCTTTCTGGCATTTGTTATCTTCATTCCATTGTTTGATGTATTCGCTCATAGCAAGAGGCTCAGACCCATAAGGACCACAGTCTAACTCCTGCCCACCAATGAGTGTTTCTGAAGCACAGGGGTAAGTGGCCCTGTTACCTTTACAAAAATTCTTTTAGAGTGACAGAGCAGAAATTGGGAAGATGTAGTAAGAACTTTAAATAACTTTATTTTTAAAAATGTATTTATTTACATGCCGAATCTGTACAATATGCTATTAAAAATCCATATATGGTTTAAAAAAAATCATATACAATATGGCTTTACACACCAACAGACTAGCTCTCAGAGTAGCCTGTCTGGCATTGCAAGTGTACAATGATGCATTCTTTTGTAGACCAGTACATAAGGCTACTTGTCCAGAATATAAAAGAAAAGAAAAATACTGCAGTACCGTGCCTTAGGACAGAAGTAGTGAGGTTAAAGGCATGAAAGTTTGAGTGGTAGTGAATGTACACTACAACTCCTTAGGTTTGGTTTTCATGTTTGTTTTAAATGCATATCATTAAGTAATCTCTTAGGAGACCCTAGGCATTCACTTCACTTTCTGAATGCTTTTAAACACCAGAACACTACCGTCCTGTGGTCAGAGGTAAATGCTTTGCAAAGGATCTTCCTTTGAGGCAGCTGTACAAAATACTGAGACTGTCAAAAAAAAAAAAAGGGCATATCAGTCATGCCCATAGCACAACCACACAGAGGTTTTCAAATAGTGCTAGTTCCATTTAAAAAACAGAAACTACCTTGGGGCTGTACCATCCTGTTAAGCCACTTACCTATGGAAGCGTTCTCTCCCTTGCTGTCTGAACAATCAGAATAGCAAACTGATCATATTCCCCAAACTGGAGAGAAATAGTAAGCTTTACGTTAACATCTGGCACTAGCTGCATGCTGTCCCTTACACAATCACAGTCTGGACTTCCACCTCCCCTTCCTGGGAAGCAATCACAAACTCTCCTGCATGTTCCATTATTTCAATGTCCTCAGATGCCACCATCGTCACGGTTGCTTCTTCTGTCTCAATGCTCCCCTCCGTAGTCAGCACTGCTCCTTCGCCGATGGCAGAGGCCAGCGTCATAGCGACCTGCTCCGTGAGGCTTTCAGGGGTTGCGATGGTGATGGTGTCCGCAGCATCTGTGCTTACTTCTGAGTTGTCTGCCACGGTGACGTTCTGTACAATGATCTGATGACCAGAGTTTGCCTGATTTACTATTTGTTGCACAACCTTCATAATGTGGCTGTCAACCTACAGCAAGAGAAGAGAGGCCACTTTTATTTCTTGGTGTATTGTACTATTAGAAGTACACACAATTGCCATCATCATAAACAGTGCTTGATGACCAACAAGGCCATACAAACAAGCAGCACATAATTCCAGTTTCCTCCAGCTGTTCACTGAAGCTCTCATCACCCCACTAACAGCAGACTCCTAAAACCTGTCACACTTTGTGTTGCTGAAGATGTTTTCCCAGCAGGATGTTTCCTACAAAAAGTCAACTACTGTCAACAGAAAAAGCTTTAACTATGCCTGCTGAGCTGGCATTTAAACTGACTGAATGCAATGCAAGAGCCTAGCCAGGCTCTGATCTGCAGCAACCGTTATTTCTAGCATTCAGGAACACTTCAAGAGGATTGTTTCCCCAAGGTTGAAGTGCTACTGTACAGTTTGAGAGCTGTGCTCTCATTTACAAAGCCATGGAAGTCACCAGCCACCATCACAGGGAGGATCTAAGCTTGGCTGACCCCAGTATTATACAGACAGGTCTGCACAAGTACAGGGTCTAGGCTTACTCAGCATGACTTACACACACTAAAAGCAAATCATTTAATCAAGTCCCAAAAATAATACTTTGTGGCTGCTTTACCTCGTGTCTTGTTCCCTCTATTATTTCAGTAGCTTCATTGGTCTCCATGTCTTCAGTAGCAGTCTTGAAATATAAGATACGGTGATTCTCTGGTTAGATTCTTACCAAAAATGTTTTATTACCAAGGTACAAAACACTAAAATCTTTTACAGAATTCTCTCTCTTCCCCCTGTGATACAGTAGCTATTCTAAAGACAAATCCTTGAAAAGAGCAAGTAAAAGGTGAAGGCAGTTTGCGAGGACATAAGATCTGTTAGAGTCAATTAGCTTTCTGACTAACTACAGTCTTCCCTGCATTCTCCTTTCCCTGTCTTCATTACATGCAGGACTTGCAGAAGGGTAGTGAAGCAGGTTCCAGGCACTCTCCTCCAGAACAAGATTAACTTACTCCTAGTGTCACACAGTTAAGGGTAGCACTGACTAAATCTGGTTCTACCTTCTCCCAAGAGCCTAGTGAGGAACATGCACAATTGCAGCTTTCAGAATGAGAAATCTGTTTGCCCCACTTCTTACCTCAATGATGTATTCCTGAGTGTCTGCCACCACTGAAGAAAACTCCACTAAAACAGTGTGAGGATCTTCAGAAATTACTGTTGCAGCCAAGTTGTCAGCTGACTGACTTTCCTCAGACACCATCACTTCTTCCACTTCTTTCAATGCAAGGAGGCAGCCACCTGAATGGTATTTCAAAAATGCCAAGAAAACATTATTTTTCATAACCATCTGAAATACAGGAGTACCTAGAAATACTACACAGCACAAGTGAGACCAACAGTTTGCTGCTAACAAGCAACCAGTGGTCAGACAACAGGCTCTCATCCCACCAAGATAGGCCAAGTAATGGCCTAGAAGAGGCCCAGATGACACCAGAACTGTGGATCAAGCAGAGCAACTGTCCAGTGTCATTTCAAAATGTACACAACTAAGTTTAGATGCGTAAGAACCACGTAGGATTTCAAATGCTTTATGTGAAGAACATTCAGGCTTCTGGTTTTAAGTCTTGTATCTTTTCTGCTTATGCACTACATTTCACTGTCTACCTCAGAAACCCTTTCCTTCAATTAGACTTATATTGAGATTATTAAGAACAATACATCATCATCATCACTACCTGCTGCAGTTTGAAAATCTGTGCTTAGGAGCTAAAGCAGCAACAGGTGCAGTGCAACTAATCCAGTCGCTCCATGTGACGCATTTTCCTTGCAGAGCATTAACACTATTCATGTGTCATAAAAACCCAAATTTAATATAATTTAATGAAAAAAAAAGAAACAACAAACAAAAACAACCACACCTCAAAGAAACAACTGGCAAGTTTGGCCATAACAGTATGTGCCACATGAAAGTTTTACGTCTTCTCCCTTCCTTCCCCATACAGAAATCAACCTCTCTGGTATTACTTTGTGAAAACAGTAGTTTTCTCCCTCTTTGTGTACAGCCTTGGTACAGAATCACCGAGGGCAGTGGCAACACTGCAGAGTCCACTTAAGCCACAGTTTGAAGCAGAGAGCAAACAGCACTCCTGCAGTTTGGGATTCTTATCACAAATTCTACTTTAGTTATCTGTCTCTTTATTTAGATAATCTAGATTTTATAGTAGAACTGCCTTAAGGCTTTTTGTTCAGCACAATTTTTAGTCTGAAAGATCAAATCAAATATTAATGTAGATTTAAAAAACTCAAGCATAATGCATCTCATTCTGATGCAGCTGAGAAACAAACGGCATTGGATCAAGGTAGTTTGATTTTTCAGAGTGGATCTTTCTCATTCAGCCAAAGTGCAGCTTGTCCAAAGCAAACCCTGGAACAACACACCCCACCCCAAGGCAGACAAGCTTTACCACCTCACCTTTGGTTTTTAAGTGCCTGTTGAGAGTGCCGTGCTCTGCAAACCCTCGCCCGCACTTGTAACACTTAAAAGGCTTTTCCCCTGTGTGATGGCGGATGTGGCGGACCAGCGAGCCCTTCTCCCGGAAGCCCCGGCTGCAGTACTGACAGACGTAAGGCTTGTCCTCTAAATGCGTTCGGAAATGGACCTGCTGTGCATTCTGCACGGAGAGAAAAGCAAGAGAAGAACAGACAATGGGAATGACAAACTCATGCTTCCAGGGCAAAAGTCAACACCTTAGAGCACTTCTCACGCAAAACAAGATAAATACTTGCTATTATTACATAACTTTCTTCCCCAAACCAAGGAACAGTTTCCTCACAAACGTGAAGGCTTTAAGAATCTTCTCTCTTTCCCCCACTAAGATTAAAACTCCTCTGGATATTCTGCTCTTACAAGAGGCAGGCAAGCTGGCATTTATTCTTACAGAAGCAAAGCCTCCTAACCTCCCAAACCCTGGGTCTGGAGAGGAAAATCTGAAGGCAAGTCTGTGGTGAGCGAGGCATACCTTTGTCTTGTACCGCTTGCCACACTTGGGACAGGAGTACGGCCGCTCATCAGAATGCACTCTTCGATGTCCCTTCACATGTGCAATGGTCTTGTAGAGCTTGCCACACTCTCCACAGCGGAAACGCCGTTCGTTCACGTGCACCTCTTGATGCTTTTTTAGCAGATAGCCCTTTGTGAACTCTTTGCCACACTCCTCACACTTATAAGGCTTGTAATCTAAAGAGAGAGAACATGCATGCTTAATAGAGAACCACCAGTAACAAAGTATGAAAGTTCTGCAGAGGTTGCTGCTGCCACATGGCATCACTAGAGCATGAGAGGAACTGGCATTCCTTGCTGCTACACAGTAATAAAATGAGGCACTCCAACCCAACAGCAGTAGCTCATGTCATCATTATCAGGGTAATGAAAACAGTGCTGTTACTACTTTAAAACAAAGCCAGGCTTGTCTGGAGACAGTTGCTAGTATTGCTGTCTGTAAAGATGGCAGATAACCAATGGCTAACATGAACCTATGCTGCATGGCTAATGGCACTGGAAAAGGCAGGGAATCTGAAACAAAGCAAGCTGTACTACGCCTAAGACCAGAGTAAGTCACAATGCATTTCACACAACAGTGTAAGCAGTAGGACTTTACCTAAGTGACCTTTGATGTGTGTTTCAAGGCTAGTTGCTTCACTGAAGGCTTCACTACAGTGAGGACAAACGTAACTTTTGTATCCATTTGTTCTTTCAGCACCTGTCTATTGGAAACAATGGTACAAGTCAGTACTTCTTGCACTCCCCTATACAGCAAGTATTGCAAGACAAATTCCCACTTACATACTCCAGTTTTGTGAAGAAAGGGATCTGTGTTGTTAACAAGGCAAAAAGCATGCAAGTGTACTAACACTATGGTCAAACCACATGTGAGAAATGTAACTATAAAAATTGACACAAAGATGCAGGCAGATATGTGCTGAGGATAATGTGTGAGGGATGAGGCTAACAGCACTGACCACAACCAAATGCAGGCAAGAAAGACTAAGACATTCATCTATTTATCGAATACAAACATACAGACTCCACTTGTTCTACTTCAACACACTGTTCCCCACACGGCTCCTCTTCAGCTGCCACCACTTCATCTCCCAGTTCCTCTGTGGCAGCTACAGCAGGTTCATCTGGCTTCTGCACTTCCTCCATAGCAACTCTCTCTATCACAATACCCGAATTCCTCATGGCTTGCCTCAGCAGATTCTCACTGTTCACTTCCCCCTCACAGGGCAGCTCCTCGGGATGTGATTCCTGGAGGAATAAAGAAGTTCAGTAACTAACCCCCTCTCACCAGCTGTATTATCTGGTGAACTCTACATATATGCTGTACACATGCTGCTAAGCTCAGCAGCAGATGGCCAGACAAGGCCAGCAATGCTCTCAGTAGAAAAAGCAGGTAATTAACCACTTACTCCCACACTAGAGACTTACTCTCAGCACTTAAGAATTTCAAAATACTTCTTTACACAAAAGCCATTAAAGGTACTTAAAGAGAAATGACACTTACATCTTGGTCCAGAGATTTTGCATCTACGACAGGAAGTTCCTGCATTTGGACATGGACTTCATGAAGAACGTTGCCTTTTGCATCTGTCACAAGATGAATGACGGGGGAGGTTTCAATGGATTCACTTGCTATTGATGAAATGGTGTCTGTATTTGAACTACAGGATCCTTCAAGAAAAGCAGCAGCACAATTAATCACTTGCATACTGCCACCCCCCATCAGTTTTCTGTGCCCTACAAAAACACGTGTCTTAGAACATGAGATGCCTGTTAAAGCCATCATTGTACCAGATTCTCACACATTCAGTCAGTGCCAGCCATGTGCACTTCAGGTTAATAGTTTAGCTCAATCACCTACTTTTTCCTGTCTGAAAGTTATTAACCAAACTACCCCAGAAATAGCTTTTTTAGCAACTGAAAAAAAATCCAAACTCCATGCCAGAAGCATGCTGAGTTTTATGAGACACGGGGAAGGTTCTGGCAGCATCACTGACCTGTTGGCAAATCATCTTTATTGACCACTATTTCTTTGTTCATGTTGAAGCGAATTTTTTCAGTGCAAGGTGTTAGAGATTTCAGGTGCCGAGTCAAAGCCCCCGATTCCCGGAAGCTTTTCCCACATTTCTTGCATTTGTAAGGTCTTTCATCTGGAAATGACGAGAATCAAAAAAGCAGTATTAAACTAACCACCACCAGTATCAGCTCTACATGACAGACTGATAGAAGTTGTGCCAGGGAGGTTCAGACTGGATATTAGGAAAGACTTCTTCACCAAGAGTGATTGAAACAGGCTTGGAACAAACAGTTCCAACAGCATTGGAACATGCTGCCCAGGGAGGTGGTGGAATTGGTGTCCCTGAGGCTGTTCAAAAAACAGGCAGATGTGGTGCTTCAGGAGATGGTTTAGAGGTTATGCTGGTGCAGGACTGACTGTTGGACTTGATCTCGAAGGTCTTTTCCAACCTTGATGATTCTATGATTCTACGAACACTTCCAGTTTTCTACAGCGAGCAGCCTGTGCATATCCCAGGGCCTCGCGCTGCCTCCCAGCACCCCAACCATGAGGGAGCTCCACAGTCTCAGCTCAGCAGATGGAAAGCAGCACTAAATTCCACTGGAGAGTAAGCTGTATAACCACATACAGTGCACTCCAGCAGCAAGGACCTCTTATTTTGGAGAACTGTCTTACCAGTGTGACGCCGATGATGTCGAATCAAAGACCCTTTTGTCCTGAAGGAAGTTCCACAGAGTTTACATTCATAGTCCTTTCTGCTGCTGTGAGTGATCATGTGAGCTTTGAGGATGCTGGCCTATGGAAAGAGTTTCATTTTAGAAGACGTTCCAAACAGTTAAGGATTTTACATTTCAACTGTGAAGAACTATAATGCTCCTTCTGAAAGCAGAACTTTCCTTTTGGAAGTGTAGCATGCACATTGTTACCAAGCCTCAAGATGTCTTAATGGCTACTCTAAATAATTTACTAACCCAAACACTGTGGAAGCAATACTTACTGTTTTAAATGTCTTCTGGCATAATTCACACACGTATCGCCCTTCTTTGTTAACCAGCAGCTTAACCTTGATCAGTTCTGTGGAAATGTCCTGCTCCTGATCATCAGGGTTGCCTTGCTCTTCAGTGACTTCCCCATCAACATGACCATTTGGGTTTTCAAAAACATGGTCACCTGCAACAATGACTTCTTTGATGTGCCCACTACCTGGGAAAAGGATACAGAGACAATTAAGTTCCTTACAGAAGAGAGCTTTACAAAACTAGAGTGATTTACTGCTTCAGCATTATCATGCAGTAGGAAGGAGAAATGGTTATTTTAACCCTGGAACCCGGATCTTGGCAAAGTTCTCATTACTGCAGCATAAATATTAAACTGGACGTTTCTGGAATGGAGTTTTAAATCCAGTTTGTATTAATGCAGAGAAAATTGCAGAGCTGGCCAAAGGCTGCCTCTCTGCTCAGTCCCACCGCTCAGTAATACTGAGGTGTCACGTACTCAACTACAACACAAATCAAACAGAAGAGGTTATGGGACAAGTAAGCTGGTCCTACCCCAGCAGGGGAGTAAAAGCAAGTGTCTCGAAGCTCACCTACTATAGCTGATGCGTTGCTGATTTCCTCTGCTATTGAAGATGCTTCAACAACTATATGTGCAACAGTTATCGACTCCTTGACAGAAGGAACGACCTGCTGTAACAGATAACATTTTAGCAGAGGTTTTATTACCTTCAGGAACACTGCGTTCTGTTCTCTCCCCTCCAACCCAACAGACCGTTGCATCCAAATAATTTTGTGCCACGGCTTGAGGAGAAGCCTGCTGTCACCTTTTGTACTTCTTGGTTGAGAAGACCTGCTGATGCAGCAGCGAGAGCTTCTGGAGCTCGCTGGCAGACCTTTTGTAACTTGTGTTGCACGAATTCATCCAAGGAGGTGAACTCCGACTGGCAGCGACCGCACTTGTGCACGTCATCTTCATCTGCGATTTAAAACCCAGCCATGGCGTTAGGAAAACACGGCGCTCGTTAGCGAGCAGCGCTTACACCCCGAACTTCTGTCCCGCTCGTCGCGGTGAGCCCCTGCGCCAGGAGGAGGGAGCCGGGAAGATGCGCTGCCCAAAGGGTACGTTCGCGACTGTGGAGAGGAGCGGGGTGACCCCCTCCCCATCCCTGGCCGGGCTCAGGGTCAGCTCTCTCAGAAGCGCTGGCAGACCCGCTGCCGCCGGGCCCCCACTTCGCCCCGCGCCGGTTCCGCAGGGTCGCGGCCCCTTCGGGCGCCTCCGCCGCCCAGGCCCTGCTTTCCCCTCGGCTCCGACCGGGGCCCTGTCGCTGCGGCACCGCCCGCCCCGCGCCTGGTACCTTCCTCGCTGAAGGTCGCCGAGAGGCTAAGGAAGGCGGCGGGGCCGGCGGGCGGTGCGGCGGGGCCGGAACCCGCGGCCACCTCCCCATCCCGCTCCTCGGCCGCGGCTGCCGTAAGCCCCGCCGGCCCCGCGCTCGTTGCCATCGCGGCCTCCATGTCGCAACGAGCCGCACCGCCAAGATGGCGGCTTTACGGCCGTGTCGTCATAACAACGGGCCGCGTGCCGCGAGACGGACAGCCGCGGGGGTGCGCTGGGGAAACGCTGTCGCCGCGCGGAAGTTCCGGAGCCGCTCGCAGAACCGGGCGGTGTTGGAGCCCGGCCCCGCGGCCCCGATGACCTCCGACCCTCGCGCCCAGGCGGCCCGGAGGCTAACGAGTTACCCACAGAGCCCCAGGC